>CM074956.1:4800872-4817769 GCA_037577455.1 Pangasius macronema
TTTATTTTTTAATTTTTATTTATATATAAAAATTAAAATTTTTTTAAACTTTTCCCCCACACATTTTTTTTTTTTTTTGTCAAAACATTACTTTTTTTTTTATTAAGGCCCCCCCCCCCCCCCCCCCCAAAAAAAAAAAAAAAAAAAGTAACCAACAATCAGGAAACAGGTGGAAAAAATAAGTACACCCTATAAGTCAGCAACATATAGAACCACCTTTAGCAACAATAGGTGATGGAATGAAAGATGGAATGAAAGAGATGTGCATAAACAAATGCCCTCAAACATTAATGAAGTGACGCAATATTCAAAAGAGTGACCCAGAATTTCTCCAAAATGAAGTGAGAGACTGATAAACTCCTACAGAAAACATTTACTTCAGATTATTGTTGCTAAAGGTGGTTCTATATGTCACTGAAATATAGAGTATACTTATTTTTGTCACTTGGTTTCTGAATGTTGGGGAAAAAATGACTACATATTGAAATCGGTTGTGTTTTGTTTTTTTGTCAACTGAGGTTACTTGTTTGTTTACAGACGCTGGTGAGGACCAGAGAATCACTATTTAGGCCCTGATAAATAACACAGAATTGATGGAGGGTGTACTTTCTTTTCTCATGTCTGCACAAGCACTGTTAAATAGTGAAGAGATAGGGATGCTCCTATCCAGAACAGAGTATCAGTATTGGGCAATATTGGCCTGAAAGGCTGGCTCAGTATTTAAGAAGATCTGCCATATTTTCCAGGGTTTCAGTGGTTCAGAACACAACCCAGATGGTGCATGTGAACATATAATAGTAATAACAACACCATCATTACAACATATTTTGATATAGTTTTGAATAGGTTAGCAATAGAAGCTTATGGTATCGCCAGAGTTTTAGCATCGGTAAAATGGGGATCAGTGCATCCCTACTACTAGATTCTGAAAAATTAATGTGATTCAATAAAAGAGACAAAACATTAACAGTACCTGTTGGAGATGTACCTGTGGGTCCTCCTGCATGTTCATAAATGGCATGTATCCATAAGGGGGAAAAAACAAGCAGGTATTAGAGAACTGTAATTTAAAATAATTTTCTCATGAAAGTACACCAGTAAAAAAAAAAAAAAGAAAGCTGGGAAGGTAGCTGCAATAAATTGCCATTGTTTGAATGCTGGTGGGCAATGCATTTAAAAGCTTACACAGAATGAACTAATTACTTAAAACCTACCAGTATAAAAAACAAATGCTTTTTGTTGGAAGTGTAAAGCAAACTTTGCTGTATTGGGGTAAAGCATAAGAGAAAGTAGCTGAGTGAAGCGTTAAAAGAAAGTTTTTCTAATAAGCTGTCATGACACGCCAAGCAGCTGTTGCTGAGAGTGCCTCTGGCACTTTGCTCAACATCACACCCATGTCACTGCAGCCATTCGAGCAAGACTCACTCTGGTAAATGAATGACAAAATCCACTACATTACCTCCTAACTGAAAGAGAGTAAAAAGTTTAGCATCTCTGCCATGATATTAAAACACATGTTAGATCTTCAGTAGAGCAATGCTCTGGCTTGTGAGAAACATTCACTTAGAAAAGGAAAAGAAATGCCAAAAAAAGTAAGGAGTACAGCCTGAAATGTGAACACCCAAAAGCAGATAGCTGCTGTAAAAGCAACACAAAGACAAAAGGTTGTGGACGTTAGTAATTGGTCCAAGGCAGAGCCATAGCATTCCAGCAAAAAGCAAAACACATCGATCATGAAAGGCAGCAATCAGTGGTTGGTGGCGCCTACCACTCTGCCCATCTGAATCAGCAGGAGCAGATGCTGGCTGAACTTCTCCTTGTGCTTCTGCAGAATCCACCAACCCCTCTATTAGACAACAATTGAAACCCTTTAATTAGTCAGCACCAACAATAGCTGCAGATTAACTCTTTCAGGGCAAAAAGTAAAATGAGTCATGAGACCTTCTTATATATATGTGTGTGCTTTTCTATTACAACTTCAGGGTGAATCTTATAAAACACATACAAAAATTATTAGGAGTAAAGTTAAAATGCAGGACACAATTAGGTTGGGTTGTCTATGAAGGGTGTCTATTGTATATCAATTTACAGTTGTCAGAAAAGTCCAATCTCTGAAATAAGCTGTAAAACTGATGTCTGTTATTTCAGCATAGGTTTTAAGATGATGAAGTAAGCAGTTGATTATTATTATTATTATTATTATTATTTTTACCACATTGCTCCTCCTCATTAAGGGAGGCGGTCTCATCCTGAGGAGACTCATGTGCTAACGCTGGCTCTTCATTGACCTGTTCCTCTGTAAAGCACCAAAAGAGAAGAAGACTTTAAAGGCTTTAAAAATTCAGTAAGCAATTTTGAAACTGGGTCCTATATGTTTCACTAGGCTATGGCAATCAATTTAAGTGACTACACAGAAACATGGGATTTTAGGCTGTTTGTTTAAAGAGATCTTAGACTAAATTCTTAGGGGATTATTTAGCAATTTTGCAGGATTGCATAAGAATGAAGTCATAAGAAAAGCACGGACTGCGCAACATGCCTCTCACCCCAAACTTAACCATTCACAACTCCATACAAAATGTCATCTCAGGGAGTTTTGTCCCTGCCATTCTCACCTCTGGCTTGCTTATTTTGAATCAAAACCTGCACCTGGATTTCTATAATGCTGCTTTGAGACACTGGCTATTTATAAAACCATTATACACTCATTTAGTTTCAGTAACCACTTTATCCTGTTCAGGGTCACTGGAGCCTATCAAGGGACACTGGGCAAAAGGTGGGAAAACCAGAGAACCCAGAATAAACCCACACAGAACTGGGAAGAACATGCAAAGACACTCCACAGGGATAGTCAACTAAGCTCAGGGTTGAACCTGGTACCCTGGAGCTGTGAAGGAGCAACACTACTCACTGCACCACCCTCCCACCCTAGCACTATACAGCTAAAATATAATTACAATGAAATGAAGATGGCTTTTGGGAACTCGGACATATTTGAAATTGTGAAACTGTACTCATTTCAATACAGTTGCCAAGGCTATACAGTATATGATGCTAGGCTAAGTAAAGATAGTATATTGCAATTATTGCTTTGAGTCTGGCGAGCATATTCTTCATATCTTAATTACAATAAATAAAAAATTACACCTAAAACATTTAAGACCATAGTCATAGTCAGTTTAATTACATTATACCAGTTATTCAAATCATCTATAAAAATTGCTTTTCTGGAAATTTCATTAGTCATTGTATATTTTAAAAGGCAACCTACAAATTATTTATGCTTTTTGGAAAAAGTACATTACGCACATTGGTCCAGACACGGTTGAAGCTAAGTGGGAAGCAGCCCCTACTTATAATCCAACAGTTTTCATGTCTAAATGTGTTCATTCAACCTGATGTACAACCGCAGATATCTGTTCATAACCACTAGTTTCTTTGTTCTAAATTAATTTAAATTTAGCACATTATTGTAGGTATCTACGGAAACATGTAGGACTGAGTTTCTTTGTAGGAGAAATACAAGGAGAACAAGCTTTGAGTTTAAATTAAATGAAGAACCAATTCACATGCAAATCCATGCCAGCCAAAGGCTTATCTCAAAAGGCTTATTCATGGAGCTAACTCCCAATGGTCATGCTACAACAGAAACAACAAATTTTAAACATTTAATCAGTTGTGATATACCAATCAAGAAAATAATCCCACTTGCCATAAACTAACTCATAACTAATCATTAGTTTAGAATTTATCATTTAAGATAAATAAATGGCAATATATCCTAATTAAAAACCATAATCCACTCCAAGAAAGCTATATAGACTGTTTACAACGCTAAAAATGTTCAGAGTAAAACATCTTCCACAAAGTAACAGAAATCTCAGGGCTTCAAGCAAATTGCAATGTTCAGCAAGACACACATTAATACTCCCCTTACCAGAGGGAGCCATCTTAGCTTCTCTATTAGCTTCATTATCGGGAGAAATAAAGCAATGCTAGAACACAACTAACAATGAAGTATTGTTCGTTGTGTTCTATGTTGTGTGTTAGTTGTGTTCAATATGTTGACTGCTTTGTATTTCATATAATCATACAAATGAAACCAAACTTTCAAAATATGGAGGGTTTAAGGTGGGAAAGCGTGTCAACTAATTATCATGCCAAGTAAATACTCGGTTAAAATTAGAAGGCATAAAACACGGCAAACCAATTTGTCAACGTAAACAAAGAAAATGCAGAAACTGAACAAACAGTGGCTTCTTTAAGTAACTCTAACTGCATGCCAACTATTTTAGCCTTTCATAGCTTAATGCAGTTCATGCCATGCTATGCCTCCTCACCAGAGGGGGCGCGCTCTACTTTAGAGATTCCAGTATCTGATATTAGCTCATCTTCTGTCAGTTTTACTGAAGCTTCCTGGGATACCTCTGTAAGAAATGACTCCATGGTTACTTACACACATCAGGAAGGGACATATGCGTAGCGATCCAATGGTGGTAATTTATTCAAGGGTTTCTCTTAAATAAGGTAGTAATCTTACCTCAATAATATAGTGACAGACTGTTCTAAAAATTCAAGAAGGCTGCAACATGTCTACCACACGGCTTCTTTTTAGAGTTCAATCACACTCTAAATCTACACTCTAACACATACTCACTTTCTTTTGTGAAGATGATACATGTGCCATTTACCCTCAGAACAGACTCTGAACAGTTTTTCCACCTTGCGTGTGGAGTGCAGTGGAAAGTAAAGGGGGAGAGAGTACGCACTAGTGAGGACTGTAGACTGGGGAAAGCTAGGCTATGCACTACCGTGTGCAGGGGTCATGAAGGGGGTGAAGAGAGAACATTATGGCCGTGCTTACAGCATTTGAATGTGTGTAACACAAGGGAGGCTATTGTTCATAGGGTTGGCACACTTGAGAAAGGCTGTCAGTCAGTACCACAACTGTATCACTCTGTTGGTCTTTCCATATTTTTTTTTTTTTTTTGCTGGCAGTGTCAACAGTCAACAGTTATGCTTTGAAATGATCAGGCCTACCTTAAAAAGCTCAGCTGACTATAGCCTTCACTGATCATGTTACTACATTGCCTCAGTTTGCTAGTAATTCTGCAGCCATTTTGGATCTTGGTGCTGAATAAATTATTAGAAGCTAGCAGGAGTTGGCTTGCAGTGTAAATTTACACTGTTTACACAGTTTACACTCAAGTCTTAATCAATGACAGCCGATAACTTCAGTTACAAGAGATACAAGATGCAAGAGAACTTCAGATACAAGAGACTTAAATTTAAAACGCTAATGATGCTCATAGTCAAGTTTCTTTTAACGCACTTAGCACTGCTTGACTTTGTAGTATAAGGGTATAGAAGAGAAATGATTTATAATTGCGCTATACAGCGTCACTCTGATGAAGATGGGTTCCCTTTTGAGTCTGGCTCCTTTCAAGCTTTCTTCCTCTTGTCGCCTCAGGGAGTTTTTCCTGGCCCATAGCCTCTGGCTGGCTCATTAGGGAGAAATTTAAATTTAACTTTTATATCCAGACTTTCTGTAAAGCTGCTTTGAATTAACGTTCTTATGGGAAATGCCCATCATTTAATTAACAAACAATATGAACTAGAAATAGTAGACCCAGATCTTCAGAATTTGCTGGAATGGTTAAAAGTCTGATAGCCTTGTTCACATTTATGCCTGTTTTAACTGGACTGAGAAGCAACCATGATGCTTTCTGTATTTAAAAAGTCAAATGGTCTGTTTACAAAAAGCCACTATACTACACACACACACACACACACACACACACACACACACACACACACACACACACACACACACAGAGAGAAACATCTGGTTATAGCAAGGCTGAATCAGTACCACATACTACACATAGTACAGAGTTCTAAGAGGAGGCTGACCCAGATGCCAGGATTACAGAAGCGAGCATACAGCTGCAAAGCCTGGATTGAGGGCCTTGTCAAGCATGGCCTTGTTGTCTTTATGTAAAGAGATTAATACAAAAGACTACATCAGAAAAGCACTGCCACACCAACTGCACTGCAAAGCAAAGACAATAATTAGTAGATAGCCCTATGAAAGGTCTGGACATTATGAGCTCAAATATAGAAAACCAAAAGAAAGTAAAACAATGTATAGATTACAATCTGAACTGTATTTTAATGCAACTTGAAATGTATTCATGTGCATTTTGGCAGTTTTATAACAGATAATTTTATGTAGCAATAGGATAAATTAATTAACAATGTATAGATTACAATCTGAACTGTATTTTAATACAACTTGAAGTGTATTCATATGCATTTTGGCAGTTTTATAATAGATAATTTCGTGTAGCAATAGGATTTAGCAGTTATGCTAATTAGGAATAGTATGACATATCTGCCAAGTTCATTAATGAAGCCTAATTATTTTATTCAACACTTTTAATCTCTGAGTAGCATAACACTTTATTTTTCACACATTATCTAGAAAATGATTTCAACGCACAGGACAATGTAACTATTATCCCATGCAGCCACACAGAACTCAGTTCAGGAATAGCCTCGACTGTCAGATCTGATTCATCTGCTATTTTGGCAGCTTGCTCATGGCAATGTCCCCTTCAGAGACAATTAGGTTTGTCCTTTTCTTTTATTTAGGGTGCAGTGCAAAAAGGGCACAGACGTACAGTGAGGTCCAAAATGCCTCGTGCTATGCTGAGTCAATCAGATGACCGTCTTTAAGAGATGATGATGAAGATTTCTCAAATTATTATCTATATTATGGATTTGGTTTTAAATATTGTCATTAAATTGAATTGTTGAATTATAAATATTGAAAAACTGAATATATTTTAGATTTTAATAAGACATTTGGACTTTATCCATTCTCTTGTTACACAAGGAATAGTCAGCAGCCCCTCAATGAGTTATACGCAATAAAGTGCATAGTTTTGGTCAGCTTGGAAAAACTTCCCAGTAGCCACCTCACCTTTCATTGGGCTGACGCCATTCTCCAACTGCTCCCCATGGTGACGGTCATTGACGGTCATGTCAGCGAGGGAGTTCGCCATGGCATCGGCCGAGTTGCAGTGGTTAGAGTGGCTGTTGAATGAATCGTGCTGCTGGTCCATAGCAAATAAGGATCAGTCTGAAAGGGTAGAGAGGAAATGGTGAAGGGAGGCAAAATAAAGATCCAGGAATAAAAGGAGAGGGATGGGGGGGGGGGGGGTAGGCAGAGAGAGAAAAGAGGAAGAATTTATTAGCATTTGGCTTGGAGAAGCCCCACTTCCCAAGCACAACAGTCAAATTTCAGATAAATATAACCTCAGGACAGGCAGAAAATCCAAAGAAGTCCAGGTTTTGTACAATGATGAGTCATTAAGCCATGAGTCTTGTAGGTCTCAGAATGTTGTGCTTGTATCAATAGAAATCATTCACAAAGTGTGGTATCGTCTCCTGGAATCGTAGGTGTAATGTAAACAGACCCCGGGCCTGTTCAAGCGGAGCTATTTATATGTGCCAACATGTAGGTCCAGCATAAGGTTTCAGACTCACTCACTAAAATAGTGCAGTCAAGCAGAAATGAATGTCCTCTCTTACACCAAGAGCCAACAACACTTCCTCTTAACTGTGGCTGCTTACTTCATTGTAAAAGCAAATACACAAACACGTCAATCCACTCATAACTACATGTTATTTAGTGAAATAAGTGAATAGACTGCACTGTTCAATTGCATTCACCTTATTTTTGTCACGCTAAGAATGATCAGGTATCCACAAAGAGTTTATTAAAATCATAGGCGTTTTGGTGGCATTCAAATGAAAAAATAAAAATGAAAATGGCATTGGAAGCTTGAATGAAATGCTAATGGAGTTCCGGTTATATTCAAGATTTATAGTCAGATGACTTAACCTTCAAAGAGCTCCTCTCAATTAAGTATTTAAAGCTTCTTTATATCTAGAAGTAGCCAACCTTCTCCCATTTCTAGAGAGCACAATCAAGTGTACACAGAAGAGTACTCATAAATACGTAAGTGCTCTCTTATGGTCCTCCCCTTTTATTATTCCTGCATGTGATAAATTACAAGGCTCATGTGTTTACATGTGGAGGTGAGAAGGTCTTGTATAAGGTGGCAGCCTATGACTGGATGAGCTTTGGAAGTACAAAACGATTATACATCCTGCTTAATGCGTTTTTCACTGTTCCTCCTTCCTTGCTTTCTTTGACACGTCAGCCACAGGCACACAAATGTGACATGGACAGCCCTGTCTTCCAGACAAACTCTGACATGTACATCCATTTGTCCTCTGAGCTCAATGTGTCTCTCCTTATATATTCAAGTCCAAGTCTAGACATGCAATCAGAAATGAGAAGATAGCTGCAGTTCCTCCATTAGAAAGAATGCTACCCTCAGGGCATGTGCTTGGAAGTGCTGTGTGAGGGGAAAGTGGAAAGCCCATGACTAAGCCCTGAACCCTGTTACAGGGCAAGATCCGCTTAAGTTATCCTTAACCTTAGTTTCTAGACAGATGTCTGTCTAGACAAGCAAGGCAAGGGACACCTGGCTCCAGAGGGTGCCAGATTAGGACTACTACCTTGGGAAATAGACACACTGTTTGACCAAGCTCCCCTGGGAGATATGGAATCATTAAAACTGTAGGAATATTTTGTCATCAGTGTATGAAGAAATAGCCTATAACAGAAAACAGCTTGTTCATTCCCCTTTTCATCCCCCCATTTCCATAGCCAGCCAAACACAGGATATGTGTCACACAAGGAAAAAAGACTGAAAGAAATACTGAGCACACACAACCTGGTTCAGCAAGAAATTTCTGTGGCTGGTGGGAAAAATCTCACCTGGTTTATGCGCCATTACGATACACAAACCTTACAGGACACGTGATGTTTGCACTAGGATCCGGCTGTTTTGAGATGACCTTTTGCTGTCAACCCTCATGCAACCATACAAAGGTTTTTGACACTTCCACTCATCTACCAACAAACTAAAACACAGGTAGGGCGAGGGTCTCTCCACAGCAGGACACGAAAAACCAGCAAACCTGACACAGCCTCTTCCTGCTGATTTAGTACTCATCTCCAAGGACAGTTGGAGATCACCTCGTACTTACACAGGGAGGTGTCTTTGTTTGGTGTTTTATTGGAGGGGAGGGCAAAGGTAGGTATTTAACCTGTCAAGTGTGTATAAGTATGGCTTAGGAATGCAGGCTTGGCCCAGCTCCTGTTTCTTCAGCAAACCCACCAATGCAGGAGCGAGATGTGATGAAGGTATTAGATAAACAATGATGTTGACACAGCACTGGAAAGACACACCTCATTTTACAGTCATTACACACGGAAAACACACACCTTTTCAGATCACAAGTCAGATCTGCATATGTATAGGAATCCCTAAAAGATTTATAAGAGCTTTTCATACACACACACACACGGTAGCAGTGATGCTTTTCTAGCATGTTTTTTTTTTTTTTTTTTTGAAAATTAGCACATATTTAATGCTTGTTAGTGTGTGAGAACGAAGCCTCAATACCAAATGGCTGCACAGCCTGTTATTTGCGCTTCACGGTTTTATAGACATGTGTTACTATGAGGGTGCGTGTGACAAGGAACAATACCTAAGGATAATTACAAACCATGACTGGATGTAAGATGGGTCACCTACCAAATACTGGCTTGAGGATTAAACTTTTAATTCTAACAGACATTACTACAGCCATAGCACAGTGTTATGTAACCATCCCTGCATTTCCTTACTGCTGGGTGAAATCAGTGTCATGTTCACTGACCTAGAAACACATTTCAGTGCTAGACGTTCACATTCAAATAGAGTTATCGCAGTGGCTTGCATAAGTATTCACCCCCTTTAACATTTTGTTGTGTTACAACCTGGAAGTCCTGAAATGGACTTTACTGGGATATTGACACGAATCTACACAAAATAGCCAATAATATTAAAGTGGGAGGAAAAATCTAAATATATTGCAAAATGATTTACAAATAAAAAACATAAAAGTTGTGACTGGATATTTATTCACTCCTGTTAGCCTCTTTGTTGCTTCTTGGACTAATGCCCTCTTACCTGGCTCCTCTGATTGATAATTTTCCAGAATTCTGTCCAGACTTATCCTCATGATGCTGTTTTTTTTTTTCTCCAAAAACTTTGGGGCCTTCCAGAAACAGGTGTATTTATAGAAATCTTGAGACACACGACACTTTAACTGCATATATGTGAACACCATTCAACTAATTATATCACTTCTGGTAACTGGATGCACCAGACCTAATTTAAGGGATTCAGAGCAACACAAGAAGTATGAATACTAATAATCACAACTTTTAAATATTGTATTTGCAAATAATTTTGCAATTAATTTTCTTTCCCCCACCCACTTGCTAGTTTGTGTAGATTCTTGAAATTATTCACAATTACATCCATTTCAATTCCAGGTTGTAATATGAAAAAAAATATAAAATGTGGAACTATAACTATAAAAGTCCAAGGGGGTGAATACTTATGCAAGGCACTGTAGGGTACATACTGAAATAGTTACCATCGTGATCACATGATTTAGTACTGGGTAAAAATAATTATCATGATGCATGACCTAGGTAATGTCTGCTCAATATAGGTTTATGCTATCACCAATGACATAAGGCAGAGATGGTTCCAAGAGCCCTGAGCAGCCAGGGGGAAAAAAAAGTCCAAAATTTCTACTAGCTCACCTGGTAACTAGTGATGAAAATCCCATTTAAACTTTTGTCCTAAAATGTCTGTGCCATTGTTGATGCTAAGACTGAATCATCAGGGCTTGCAGTGTACCACTTAAGAGTTTACATGTTTTGTTGACCCAGAATTACACAGCAAAACCATGCTCACTGAGCCTATGCAGGCTGTGTGTGTGTGTGTGTGATTGGGGATGCTGCAGGAACAGGATGCTCTCTTCATGGATGACTGCCCTTGCCTCTCTGGTCTAGCTTTACTCAGGATCGTTTTCCTTCCTTGATCTTATATATGTCTATTCTCTCCAGATCTCTTTTGCCCTCTTTTCCATCCTCTCTCCCTCCCTACTTTGTGAAGAAGCAACCAATTACATGGTAGCTCTAATGTAAGTCCACGGGGAGATGAGAGAAATGCCTAAATGGGTACTTGCAGATCAAACTACTTTAAGCAAGACGCCGTCTGACTCATTGTGTATTTATGCAGGCTTGAACGGTCAGTTGACTGTAGGTTTGACTGTCTACAATTAGGTCTGGCCAATATTTGACAACATGATGTTGATGAAAAATTAAATAAGAATATGATATCGTTTTCCCTTGGTTTATTAATTGTGGTTGTAATGCTTTGTTGCCACTTTATTAGCAAATCATAAATATTATGATAAATATCATTTGTCTGCAAGAATTGTGATATATCTGTATCAGATCTGTATCAGAACTTTGCCATAAAAACGTTGCCAGAATTTCCACTGATTACGTCTATACAGTGTTTGGAGGAAATCCATACTACATTATCTGGTCTTCTTTACCCAAATAAAGGATGCTGTCAAAAGAATATCACCTGGAATCAGTGTTTACTGCATTACACTGGTAGTGAACATTTAAATATATAGCATAAAAGACAAACATACCAGTGATAACGTCCCTCGGTACTCATGTGCAATTATCATTTCTGCCATTCTGTGCACTTAGGAGTGGTTTTGTAAGCTGAGGCAGTCATGTAACGTAGAGAAACCTTTTTTGACCTTTTTTTGTTGAACAGTTTACAGCTGTTGTGTCTTTACACAAGAAAGAAGCTTGAGCAGTGAGAAAGATGTGGCATTCCTGAAAAGCCCCAGCAAGGCACTCTGGGAAACGGCACCATGTGGAATCCCATAAACGTGAACTTCTGGAATTCGGTTCGTCATGGTTCTGTTGGGAGGACTAATGGCTTAAGTCTATGCAGCTGCACATTTACAATGAACAACATGACCCACAATGCCTGTGGCACTGGTTCCTCTCTGAGCCTGCCGTGCCAGCTTGTCTGAGGAGGACACTGGTGTTGTAACAAGCTTATACCTAATTCCCTGGTGTCACACACAAGAATGTTGCTTTGAGAGGTGGCTGAAAAAGATTTCTCGCGTTGAAAGTCTGCCAATATCAGTGCAGGCTTTTCTGCAGATGGCTTATAGGTCAGGGAATATTGCATGGTGTAGTAAATATTTATAAGCCAATGCTGAATAGAGTTTTTTTTGCCTAAAAAGTAGTAAGTGTGCATTACATGGGGTTGACTGTGGGATCCAAAAATTAATTGTCTACTGGGAAGCCCTGAGCAAGAGAACAGGAAAAGTACCATTAATCCATACTTCAAGCTACTGGTCTGAAATGTTCTGTTTATGATTTGAATTATGTAGCTGGCTGGACACTCACTGAGAGGGATTCTTGGCACCAGAATAACAGGATGAAGACAGGGTCAAGAAAACAGTGTTGTATCATACATACTCTTAGTCACATGCTATAAGCATGTCATATATTGTACATATGAATTCTATGTTGCATGTTCTCACATGTATGTTGAATGTCTTTGCACTGACTTGCTTGTTTCAATTCCTGCGTAGCTTGTACATCTGCTGAGTACTGCTGAGGAATAATATTAAGCATTCACATTGCAAATTTACATGGACTATGTAAATTCTACCAAATCATCATCTAGCCGTGTCTCAGAATGAACTTGCCTTGACTTACAAGCAACTACTGCTTTCATTGGGACTGTGACTGCTTAATTTCTAAATTTGTTCAACCATATTCTAAGTGAATTGCCTTTAACTGTAGTGTAAACTCTGGAAGTAAATACTGTCCTTATTTCTTACTTCCACATTCCAGTTGCGCATTAAATATGTAGGTAGAACACCAAGGTAGAGGCACTTGACCAGGTTTTATGGTGTAGGCTTTTTTTTTGACTGACATCGTGATAGAGTACTTTATATTTAAAATAAACATCAGCTTTCAGTTACTGAGTTATTAAACTTACATTTAGTATGTCAAAAAAAATAAATAAATAAAAAATCAACCAGCTCTCCTTTTGATAGATTACAGTTTATGTGTAACATTTCTATGTGTAGTCAATTCCATTTCAGTAGGAACTCTCAAATATGATGCAATCATATTTGGATCATAACATGATCATATCTGGATCCTAACATGAATCATGTTAGGACCAGTTTTGAAGCCTGAGAAAGTGTCCCTTTTTACCA
This sequence comes from Pangasius macronema, assembly GCA_037577455.1. Classification (NCBI taxonomy): domain Eukaryota; kingdom Metazoa; phylum Chordata; class Actinopteri; order Siluriformes; family Pangasiidae; genus Pangasius; species Pangasius macronema. Next base: position 4,814,118 of record CM074956.1, read on the forward strand.
AGAACACACTTGTAATCCCACCATGCAATCTTTTCTCAAACAGATCACCAGCTCTTGAAATATAGACGAATGTCCTTGCTTAGGTCGAAATATGCTACTACCTAAAGCATGTTTTCTTAATCCAGTTGTCGAGAAACTCCAGACAGCTCACATATTTGCTTTCTCCCAGTACACCTGAACCAAGCAATGAAGAACAATGACCACATGACGCAGAAGTGCCTGAGCAGAAATGTGGACCACATGGTAGTCCCTTGAGGTTTGGATTGGAAAACAATGGCTTATGATGCATCAGTGGAATCAATGAAGATGTCATCTGTCAATAGAAGGAATAGCTGCAAAATCAGGATGGCTGCTCTAACCACTGAGAGCAATGCCAAGGCTGTGTTTCACCCCCATCTCCAATCCAATTAGGGCCCATGTGGGTGCAGGATAACAGGCTTAATAATGAGCACTCCATGTCTCATATATGCACATCCTCATGAATGATAGACATATACAGACACAATCATGCCCGTGATCACCTGGTTACAATTTTGCATGGCTTTGACTATGATTGGCGACAACGCCAAGCCATTTTTATAGTCATAGTCAGGTGCACGGCTATAGGCGATGTCACAGACAATCGTCTCGAACCGACAAAGGGAATGCATTGCCACCTAAATGAGAAAAGACGGCAGGTCGGAAACGCGCTTTGCGCAAATTTAAACGTCTAAGACGCTTCCATGAGCGCACGCGACGCCGATGGGATGCTTTGTACGCTTTTACGCATGGCGAGGCGTTCATAAGGAAAAACACACAATGGTCCAATAAGAAGAACATAAGCTACCGTGGCGCTCTCATTTATCCAAAGACGACAGGAAAACAGGGATAAACAAACGAACAACAACAAAAAAACGACAATGCATTTGATCTCGGAATGGGAGAAAACCAGGTCAATTAGAAGGCTACATGTTTCTACATATATTTATATATTTATATATATATATGGGAGTGGAAGTGCCATAATAAATACCGTTACACTGCCTCTCTGAGAATAAGGTGGAAAGGCGGGTTTATTCTTAAGCCGTTCCCTTTTTATAGACGTTTGATAGCATTTTGTAATTTAAGATCTGTTCTGCGCTATTCCGAGCAATAGTTTATTTATGTGCGGGCCCGACAGTCTCCAACCTCAAGCAAAAAAATAAAAAAATAAATAAAAATACAGCCCGACAAAAACATGTGCCGCTTTTCAAACCCGACAATTCACAAACGCATGATTCCTGATATATCCGCGTCGAATGCAACAAAATAAGAAATAAACCAGTAATAGATGAGCGAGCTTGGCTTACCTGCCCTGCCGACGGCGTTATTGTCTCTCTGCAGCTGCAATCGCACGCTGTTGCCTTGTGCACTTCCCTCAGCGACCTGATGGAGGCCGGGGGCGCTATAAGCACATCCCCGGCTGTGCTCCAGTTACCCACGTGCTCTCGCCTTCAATGCACTGGTAGTCAGTACATTCTAGAAACCTGGATAATGCATTTAAACTCACATTTATATTATGCTCCCCATCCCAGTGTAGTCAATCTGACAAGACATGTTTTGTTTCTGGAGGTGATGTAACTAACAAATAGTCTATCTCAGCCAAAATATTTTCTGTAAGTTCAGGATGTCTGAAAGGTTAGGAACCAATTAGAGTAAAACCCCATACAGTTAAATTTCGATTTATTATTTACAACGTATGCTCTACATGCATCTTCTCAGCCACTGTATCATGTGGCTATTTTTTAGATACTTCAGTTTGTTACATTTTTTAGTAACAGCTCAGTGGTTAAGACATTGGACCTCTTGTTGTAAGGTCATGAGTTCAAATCCCAATACTGCCACGCTGCCACTGCTGGGCCCTTGAGCGAGGTCTTTAACCCTCAACTGCTCAGCTCAATAAATGAGATAAAGTTGTTCAGGATAAGTGTGTCTGCCAAATGCCATAAAAAGTGAATGTTTTTGCGGATTTTGCTCAACATATTTGGATACACATCTTCCACTGTATATATACGATGATCTCACTTTTAATTTTAACGAATCATCAGGGAGTTGATCAGGGATAGTCAGCATATGCAGATTTAAGTTTAAAATCGAGTGGCACAGTGGTGCAGCAGGTAGCGGTGCCGCCTCACAGCTCCAGAGTTGTTGGTCATTAGCTTGTCCACATAAGCAAGCTGTAAAATACATGTGAACATACACCGATCAGCCATAACATTAAAACCACTGACGGGTGAAGTGAATAACATTGATTAACTCGTTGCAATGGCACCTGTCAAGGGGTGGGATATATTAGGCAGCAAGTGAACAGTCAGTTCTCGAAGTTGATGTGTTGGAAGCAGGAAAAATGGGCAAGCGTATAATGTACGCCCTGCCACTCTGCAAATAATGTTCAGGAATGGTTTGAGGAACATGACAAAGAAGTTCAAGGTGTTGATTTGGCCTCCAAATATCCTAGATCTCAATCTGATCGAGCATCTGTGGGATTTGCTGGACAAAAAATTCTGATCAATGGAGGCCTCATCTCACAGGACTTTAGGGATCTGCTGCTAATGTGTTGGTGCCAGATACCACAACACACCTTCAGAGGTCTTGTGGAGTCCATGCCTTGACGGCCAGAATTGTTTTGGTGGCACAAGGGGGAACTACGCAATATTAGGCAGATATTATGGCTGATCTGTGTTTTTACAGACTATATTCATTACATTTTATAAATCCAACACACCAAAAGTTCATACAAACAAGTGAACACAGTATCCTAACACCAGTGAAAAAAATTTCTCTGTGATATGAGCAACAAGGAACTCTGGGAAGGAATGTCCTGGGCACATGCAACCTGGTACACACCAAAATGATGATGTTCCTGGCTCCAACCATGCAAACTGAATCATGTTGTACTTGATTCTGAGATACTAGTGTTTGGGGACATGCTAACAAGGGTGGTCAGGGTTCTGTTTATTAGAGCTACTCTTGTTATAACACAAGTAGCCTATGACATGATTACAGCTTTTCCTAATTTTCCAGGCATTACAGAATTTACTCCACTGTGGTCCAAACCAATTTCTAGCAAATCAGAGCCACAAAATCACAATGGTCAGAAGAACAAGTTTCTGAAATATCTCTTAGATGGTAAATTGGTAAAGCTTAGTCAAGAGCCTTCACAACCAACCCAGTAAGATCCCAGTATGGTACCCATAACCAGAACACAAAACATCCAGTGCCAATACCTAAGGATGCTGAAGTAAATATGTGGTCTGCTGTCAGGCAATTCCCTCATAAATGCTGCCTCCATGTGAGTGCATTAGCCTGAAACAAAAATCCCAAGCAGTTGGAGACTCTGAATTGTTCATGTGACCACAGAGCTGTTATCAGTTATTCACTTAGATTTTAATTCTTCAAGGCGGTATTAAATGTTCATACCTCGTATAATGGTTTATAATATTATCCTGATACATCATTTTAAAATACCTTTGTGTTTATATAGTCTATTGCTTTGCTGGGCTGGAATCACAGGGTTTTGTCATTTCATTACTGCAAACACAGTGAGGCTGAGACATTTGTGAAATATATCAAGACCATGGAATTTCAAGACCTGACTTTTTACTTAAGACCTGACTTAGACCTGACTTTTTTT
>CM074956.1:4817869-4829521 GCA_037577455.1 Pangasius macronema
TATTGACTTTGTTTCATTTATTACTGTTTACTGCTCTTTATAGTATTTTTTAAATGTAGAAACATTTAATTTCATTACTTTTGAAGGCATCTTTGCTCTGCAGCATTTCTTTGCATGTGCCTAAGCCTTTTGCACAGCACTGTATTTTAATATTCTGTTTAATGGGGGTAAAATCAGTCAAAAGTCAGATAGAAACTTCCGAGATCTAAATAAAAGCAAATGCAATATTCTGAAGACCAAAAGAGATGTCAGGGACCAAGCCTTTACAATGTTCCACTTGAACTGAATTTGTTCAACTTTGTCCTATAGGAAGCAGGTGCTTAGTGTCAACCTGTAGCTGAAGATGACCAGGTTATGCTACAGCAGTGCTTTCCATCTTTTTCTTCTTTCCGTTCCTCCTTATATATTCTCTTGAGACTTTTGTTTCCATTTATCAGACTTCACTGGCCTGAGAAATTCTGCACAGCTAGGAAATCCCAGGAGACATTTTTTTCTGTGATTCAAATTGCTGTGAGAATTCTGGGGACCACCATTTTCTCTCTCTCTCTCACACACACACACACAGACACACACATTTCTTTTTGGAAATAAGCCCAGGAAAACATCTGTCACTTTATTTTCCCACAGTTGAGGAAAGGGATGCCTCAGGGCCGGGCTCCACTGTTTGGCAGGTGTCTGCGTATCCAGATCAGGGTGTATGAATCTGGTGTCACTGCACTGAGCACCTGGACAGCATTAACCTCATGATATTAGGAGCGACAAGCTCTGCCCTTTTTTTATGTACTATGGGTAGTGCACAGATTCTATATATGCAAAGCATTTAGTCAAACGGTTAAATAAAGGGTGTGCCTAAATGCAAGCTGGGGTTTGTGGGGGAAAAGGAGTATAAATAAATAATGAAGATGTGCTAAATATTGCTCAATAACCCAATGAGACCTGTTACACAACAATGTGATATGGTATAGTGCTGACTAGTAAAAATCCCCTGGTTGGCCAGTAGAGGCCAGTAGAGAACATGACATCGTCAAAGAACAATCTAGAAGCTGATGACATCAACACCAGAAGCTTACATATATATATGAAAAAACATTTAAATTACAGTCTTTTATAATATATTCAAATATATTCAAAAGTTTAATATATATATGTATATATATATATTGGTTGACTGATATATATATATATATATATATATATATATATATATATATATATATATATATCCGTTTTAATTGCAGTTTCTGTGATAAAAGGCTGCATTAACATGTGTTTACTCTTTTTTCTTATTTAGTGTCTAAGTGTATACCATCTGGTCCTTAATCTTTATTTTCATTTCCCCCTATATTTCACTTTACTATGATTATTTCTAAATAAATCATACAAAGAATTAAGAATTAAGAATTGATTTCAAATTCAAATTTTATTGGTCTCACACAGCCATACACGGTATGAAGTGTACATTATTATTATTATTATTATTATTATTATTATTATTATTATTATTATTATTATTCTGTAGCTAAACCCTGCTGTTTTTAGAGCCAGCTTTACTAACACCCATCAGCATATTATTCTTCAAACAACTAGATAGATTTCTTTTTGCCCACCACTAGGTGGTATATGTGACCCATTCATGAGAAGCTCTACTAACAGCAATGCAATCTTTCTTTCTTTCTTTCTTAAGAATTATTTGCACATCTGAACAAATTGAATAAATTCTGTTCTAAGTAAAAGAGAGACAGAGAAAGTCTGAATGTCTGAGTCCATGATAGTAAGTCTATTCTGCTTTTCGAGTTGTTCAAACTCGGCTGGGTTCTTGTCCTGTTACGCTGTCATTGTCCCTCCATCTTCACTTCCACGTTCCTGTTTTTGTGCCTGGTGGCAGCTTAGCAACCGTTGCTTTCCCACTAAGCCCCTTTTAAATTTGGATAAAGAGGCAAAGACATTGAGCTGCCTGTATGATATGATTGCAGAAGCCTGGAACCGACCAGGAACTCTTCTATGTAGTTTGCTTGTGTGCAGCTTAAGATCAGAGAATCGTACTCATTTGTACGTGTGTTGTGTGCAATTACCATAAATGCAGAGTTACATTCACACAACATCTGTTGTTGTGTTTTTAAGAAGTGCCAAGCCAGGAACAGTGTAAAGATTTTTTTCCAGTAGAGTCAGGCTTTAGAGCGTGCCTGGCTGGTGAAAGAGTTTTATCCTCACTTTTCCTTTTCCTGGATCTGCCTCCTCTTGTGACTGTCAGAGATGTACAGAGAGCTACTGCAATCATACCTACCGCAGTCATACTGTCAGGGCTGCATCCATCTCCCAGGAGTAATGATGTTGCTCTAAAATACCTTTTTCTTTATTTTTACATTTACATTTTGTTTGGCAGATGCTTTTACAAGGGAGCAAGAATCCAATTCAAGCAGAGTGCTGAGCAGTTGAGGGCTTAAGAGCCTCGCTCCTCAGTTAAGAGCTCTACAATGGCTGTCTGAAAATCCTCATACCTTTTAGCTCTTAAATAATATCTTAGCTAAATCTACTTTGTTGTTACACTATGTAGATGTACAGTTAGAGGTTACAGCTCAAATTTTTTCCATGTACAATTTGTCTATCTGTTCATCAGAGTCCGTTTCTGACCTCAGGGCTGCTGTTGGCTGAATATTTGAGGTTGGTTGATTGTTTCCTAAACCAGCAGTGACACTGAGGTGTTTAAAAACTCCCAACAATGCTATTTAACCTGCTAGACTCATACCTGTATCACCCACACTACCATGTCAGTGACACTGCTGTGCTGAAAATGGTCCACTGCCAAAATATCTGGACATGGGTGTCCCTGTCCATTGGTACAAATTGGGNTGGGAATCTAAAAACCTGACAGCTCAAAGTGCATGCTATAAGTGTCCCATGTTTCTAGTTCCTTGTTGGTTTGTTTGTTACTGTGTAAAAATAAAACTCTTGTCCATCTTATCTGCATTTCTTGCCTGATAGACCCACCAGCATAGTCACACCTTTGTTTTTAAATTGTTCTCCATTTTTTGAAAAGGGAAAAAAATGCCAAAGCAGTAGTAAGAGTTTAAAACATTTTTATTCTCACTTAAACTGACAGCATTTTCTACATTTAACAACTCCGTGATAACCATTAAGTTTTAAGACTGATTAATTTGCAGGACGTTTGAATCAGCAGGCGTCCGTGATGAATGACACACTTTACACTTGATGTCTTCCTCAGGCAGCTACTTCAGACAGCAAAAGAGTTAGCGGACAGAATTGTGTATAAGATTATGTGACGTCCATACAATCTAAATAGGATTGAATAAATAGTTATATATCACTTCAGAGCAATGATTGTCACACTTACTAAATTATGTGTATTCATTTGACACTTTTATCCAGAGTAAGGCAGACTTCAGTTCAAACATCTAGCTGATCAGCTGAAGTAAATGTTTTCTGCTTTTCAAACTCTGTAAATATGGGCCTTCAAATAAGCATTTGATTTTTTATTTTTTTTTTACCTGAGTCGGTCATTCATTCTGCCATGATGTGTTTCACAAAAGCTAGGAAAGAAAATGAAAATGCATTCAAATGGTGAGAAAACAGTTTCCCCTGATGACATCTGAACTATTAAGCATTAGACTACCTTCATAGCTGATGAAGCCATTCGAGTCTTCCTGTTCTGCAAGAACGCGGTCCACTTCACTCACAGTTAACCTTTCACCTGCCACAGGAAATTACAGTGTAAACAAGCACTATATATAATGTACAGTATACATGTAATGTAGGGTGGTATGTTTTGCACCTGGATGCCTATTACAGTAGGGGCCAACGTTATTTCAACAGTTATCCAAAACTAAGGCAATGTTGTGAAATTGTATTTCTTAAGATTTCATAATTCCTGAGCAATAAGAATGAAAGAGCATTTATTGACTGAAAGCTGTAGCATTGATAACATAAGAAACAGCAGGCAATTTAGATTGACTTCAATTTAGAGTCAACATTGTTTTCACAAAATATATGTATTACCATAGAAATATGGAAAGAAATGTATACTCTAGTATGGGGGAAGTGAGCTGTGAATTAGTGAATATTGAAATAGATATTATTTCAGATATAGATATAGATATTATTAGATATTATTAATAGATATTTAATCATTTTATTTATCAAACAAATTGGATTTCATCTGTTTTTACCATTGTTTTCTTAATAATAAATATAACAAATATACTCTTCTTAATAAGTATAAACTGAGTAATTAATATAAGTAATATTTGCTTTTGATGATTGACCTTTGGATCATGTTGTAACAATGCAAAATATATATACTTGACACTGGCAAATCTATGATATTGTAAATTCTATGATACAACAGGAATAGTGTTCTATAGATGCTCAGTACCGAGTGTGAGAAGTATTTGGCGGAGTTCAGCACACATGATTGTGCCATTGCCCTCCTTGTCAAGGGCGCGTAGTGCTTCCACAAAGTCCTCGTATTTGCCCTTTTTCGAAGTCTTTGAAATTTGCTGGAACATGGGCAGGAATGTCTCAAAGTCTACTAACTTGGAGTCGAGCTCTAAAACACAGGAACACAAAAGGGAGAAGCAAAATTGAACTGAGTTTGCAGCTAGGTCCCACATTCTGATGGCATCAGATTTTTTTAGTTACAAACAAAATGATCACATAACAGCCTGTATGCTGCTTTTATAGCCCCAACATTGAAATGCCAAACCTGAAAAGAGAGCATGTAAGGGATAGAGGCATTGCTGTAGCAGTAATGGCCTCTTAAAAGGCTTTAACTGAATATGTAGTGTTTTCCATTTCGATTTACACTACATTCCCAGCTTCCTGACAGCTTTAGATAATTTATTTAATTATTTTATTTATTTGTAGATTTGATACTAACTTTACTGTACCTGGCAATAAACTGTTTCTGATTCTGATTCATCTAGGTCTTACAAAAAATTCTGTTAAATTAGTATTCACAATAGCACAGAAAATTTTATTTTATATTAAAAATACAGTGTTATATTCAATCCATTGAAGTTAACACTCAAGTTGTACAGCAAAGCACAGCAGCTGTGTGTGTGTGTGTGTGTGTGTGTGTGTGTGTGTGTGTATTTAAGGCAACACAAAACATAACACTTTTATAAAATTCTTTATGCTAGTGATTGTATTTTTAGTGACTGCATTCAATAAACTCTGCTCATGCCCTTTAATATTTTAATGCTGATCATTGTGGCTCTAGTACCTTTAACTCCTTAACTGTATAATGGTGCTATGTTTAAATGAAGCAAGTGGCTTAGCATGATGTTTAAAGTGATGTTAAGAGCCAGCATATGCCAGGCATGTGCTGATTCTTAAATACTTGGGTTGTTTCATGCTTCAGGAGAACCAGATTTTTTTGTTATTTTTGATGATGTCTGAAACTACAAACATGTTCCATTTCTGTGCTGTTGTCTCACATTCAGCATCCTTTCTGTCATAGTCGACTGCCTAGTTACCATGATTAACTGTGGTAGTTTTGCATGGACACTGCATTAGCAGCTCTATTTATTGTGTGAGCAAGTGAATTTCCAGCCACTGTCAACCAGCACGTGCAGTTCATTACATCTCACTCGAATAACCCAATCTCAAATTTTTAAAGCAACACAACTGTAAAATGCATTGACTTCTTAAAATAAAACAATATCACATAAATGATACTTTAAGTTATAAACAATTCTTATGAAAATTGACACACAAAAACCCTTCCTATTCTAGTGGACTCTCCTGTGTGTGTAGCAGCTGTGTGCGCAGAAGCTGGAATGGAAATAAAAGATCAGGTTTTGGATAATAAAGATGGACATTGACAAATACATATTGTAACAATTCACAGAAAGGGTCCATGACAAAAAGAGAAACAGTGATAATGAGAAGAGGAAGGACCATTTACTGGGAAGGGATGTTTAGAGTTTGCCAGCATTTTGAGCTTTTATTAAGAGTGATACATTCAGCTAGCTTGACATACTATCTTATGAAAATTGACACACAATCACCCCCCTCCCCTTCCCCGAGATGTAACTTTGACCTGACAGTACGTCTAGGAAAATGTTTTGTTGCCTCTTCAGGTTTCATTTATTTACTTGCTTGTTTATTAATTGTAAACTTACCCTCAGGCCTTGATGTCCCCAGCACTTTAAAGATGTCTGCATTGGTAGGGTTCAGACCCAAAGCCCTCATCACATCTCCACATTGACCAAGTGTGATTTCACCCTTGGCTGTCTTAGTGAACAGTGAGAAGGTCTCTCGGATGTCTGCCCGGGTGTAGCACAAGAAAAAGATGGACAATTTATTAGAAACTAAGTCCACTATGTATAATCTATGGTTTCAGATCAAGATCTCAGCTAAGTGTATCTTACATAAATTAATCACAAAATTCATTAATAAGAAGAAGCAGACTTCTTCACACACATTTGTTTACCTTCAATCTGCTCAGCGCTGAAGTCACTCTGCAAACAAGGAGTGAGACTCATGTTACAAGGCAGCCACTTCCACAAATGGGTTTACTGACAGGCAAGCTAATAATCTGCATCATCACTCATCTCATAATTATCCTGATATACAATATCAACACATACCAAGTATATATTCTCACTGTTTAGTGAGATTGACCATCATCTGTAATCCAAAGTGGGGATTATATTGCAGATGCTGGTTTTCTAGGAAGGTCATAGTGTGGCACCTGTTGGGTCACACATTCCCCAGTGTGGCACTAACACTAACATTCCCTCATTGTGCTTAATATTTTGGATGCCATGCCACCTACCCCTGCGATTATGCGGGCTAAATTGAGAACAATGAGCTACAAATACCAAATGGCAGACCTGATATAGTAGAAATACACTCCACACATATGCTAAGTGAGATTGGTCATCATTCATGCCTACATACTCCAGTAATTGAGTGCCACATAGTGTGCATGCTCAGGCAAGCACTATTTCCTTTGGAAAGTTAAGAGCCTCTCGACAGCCAGAATTTAAAAGCTGAACCTGTACCTGTGATATAGTATGGCATAAAATCTAAATATCCCTTTTATCGTAATAGATTTTTTTAATAGAATTTAGTCTAGCCTGTCCATCTACCACATTTTTTTGACATTAAATAGTCAGATGTAAACTGTAGCATGAATGAATGAAAAAAGTAGTGCAAGGAGAAAACTTTAAAAATGTCACTCAAGATCACCTCAGGCTAAATTTAATGCCTGATATAACTGAGACACATGAGCATTGCTTGATATATTCACATGATAATCTAAAACATATGGTTAAATATTATTTTTTTAACATTAGTACAATTTTGTTTTGGCTATTTAAAAAGTAGATATTTTTAATTCAGATGCACAGCAGTTGATGAACTCACCATGGCAACAAGATCAGATTTTTGTACTAGCTTTGGTGCTGGAGAAGGAGCTTTATCTGTAGCTCGTCCTGGTGTAGAACCGGTCTCTGGCACTGGAGAAGAGGTCTTGGTGATTAGCATTTATATACCCTAGCATCTCCTTCTCTCACAACTATGGCAAATGGCCAAAGGCCTGCAATATTGCACACAGTTCTAAAACAGGAAAGAACAGGGGATCCCCATGGGCATCCTAAACTTTGCAGGAGTCCCCATCACCTCCCTCACCAGATAGTTATCTCTAAGTGTATTTTTGAACTTTAAAAAAAAAAAAAAAGAAACAGGACAACAAGAGAAGAAAATACCATTAACAGGTAAGGAATGCTTGAAGATGCTTTTAATAGACACTTTTTAAAAAATATCCCACTCATAGTAAACGTAAAAGCTAAAACCTTTAATATCAGGTGGACTGGATTTTGCCAGCATTTTGACCTTTTACTGAAAGTGATATATTGCTGGCATGACATGTCATAGGTAATATAATGTTCCTTCTCATTCTCTCATACATCTCATATTGAACTTTAGACCATCACAGATTGTTTATCATTTTTATTGCACAGATCATTTTTGTTTAAAGTCTAAACCAAAGAATGTTTAGGACTCAGAGGTCATTCATAGTGTACTTATAAATGTAAGGGTTCAACAAGAGTTGCAAAGTGACACAAAAATAGACTCACACTTGTGAACAAACAAATAAAATACAAATCTTTGTCATTGCTTATACTGACCTTGGTATTGCTGTATTTGTTTACATCTAACACCTACCTTAACCTTTCTAAGAAAAACTAGTGTTTTTTTTTTTTTTTTTTTTGCTCTTTCAGGGAAATGTTTTTTCTTGTTCATTCTGTAGAAAAAGAGTAAACTAGAGTACAGAAGATGAAATCCTCTCCAAATAACCATAAGATATGTGAGTGAAGAAAAGTATGCATTCTAGCAGAGGAATTCGATCTGTGAGAAGCTGTCCTAGCCATGCCATTTTTCCCAGGAGTGTGGACAGAATGTGTTCTATATAGCATGCATGTTGCAGAGTTATGCATGACCTTTTGGTAAAATAGAGGATCTGTCTGGTGTACAGGTCTCGCCCTTATTCCTGATGTACTCATTAATCTGAATTATGGGACAACTACTAATTTCCATCAGGCTTCAGTTATACAAATCCTAAATTTACCAAATAAGATCAATTAACCTATAAGAAAAAAGAGTTGTGCTGATAATTATTTAAACAATATATTGCAATATTAAACAGATTTTATAGTGTTTGGGTCACTTCAGAATTGCATTACTAGTTTTCCATTCACTTTTGCAGTAGGTTGTGGATTGTCCTACTTGAAAGGCAACATAAGGACAGCTGTAGTCTGATGGTGCTCAGCACCAAGTCATCTACAATGTCATCTACAATGTCATCTACATCTCAGTGCACCTGTGGGCAATTTAGAGTCAATTAAGAGAACCTACTTTCTAGGGAGGGGGAAGTAAACAGAAGAACCCAAAGCAACCCCACACAGATATAGGGAGAACATGCAAACCTCTGCCCAGACAGTTACCCAAGTTTGAACTGGAGACTGTGGACCTGTAAGACTGCAATGCTATCCACTGCATCACTAGGTCATCCTGTAAACATTTTATTTAATTACCAATTCTCAAATAAAAATATTTATACATAACCTTTTCTTTTTGTGTTCTTGCTAAAAGCCTGCAGTTTGTTTCATCACTTTGCACGGTGCAGTAGTATATATAAACACTGATCAGCCATAACATTAAAACCACTGACAGGTGAAGTGAATAACATTGATATCTTACTATGACACCTGTCAAGGGGTGGGATAGCACATTAGGCAGCAAATGAACAGTCAGTTCTGGAAGTTGATGTGTTGCAAGCAGGAAAAATGGGCAAGATGAGGATCTGAGTTACTTTGACAAGGGCCAAATTGTGATGGCGAGATGGCAGGATAAGAGCATCTCCAAAATGGCAGATCTTGTGCTGTGTTCCCGGTATACAGTGGTTATTACTTACCAAAAGTGGTCCAAGGAAGGACAATTGGTGAACCAGTGACAGGGTCATGGGTGGCCAAGGCTCTTTGATGCATGTTGCAAGCGAAGGCTAGGCCCGTCTAGTCCGGTCCCACAGAAGAGCTACTGTAGCAGAAATTGCTGAAAAAGTTATGGCTGGCTGTTATAGAAAGGTCAAGTCAAATAGCTTTATTGTCATTTTAACCATATACAGCTAGTTAGTACACAGCGAAATTAAACAACTTTCCTCCAGGACCATGGTGCTACATAAAACAAAACAGAACTTCAAGAGACTACACATTACTACATAAAGTGCACATGTAAACATGTGCAAACAGCACAAGACAGTACAATAACTAACAAAACAGACAATAAGCATGGTAAGAGTAGTGCAATAGAGTAACAATATAATAAATTGCTGTTAATGTAAACATAGCATACTATGAAATAGTATTCGACACATAAGCTTATACTATTTATGGACATAGCAGTTATTGGGGTAGCAGCCAGGTAGAGAGTATAGTAATGACACAAAATTATATACATATTTTTATAAATACAGTATCAGCAAAAATGTAGATAATAAATACAGAAATTTGCAAAAATTGCAGAGAGTGGGATGGTGTTCAGTTGAGTACGAGTGTGTGTGTGTGTGTGTGTGTGTGTGTGTGTGTGTGTGTGTGTGTGTGTGTGTGTGTTGATGTGGTGGTGATGGCATCATCTGTTAAGCGGTTGGGGCGATACGTGAATTGCAGGGAGTCCAGTGAGGGGGCAGCAGGGTCTTGATGTGCCTCATGATGAGCTTCTCAAAGCACTTCATGATGATGGATGTGAGTGCAACGGGATGGTAGTCACTGAGGCAGGACACTGAAGACTTCTTCAGCACAGGATGATGGTGGTGGCCTTGAAGCACGTGGGAACGATGGCGCTAGCCGCAAGCTGGTCTGCACATCCTCTGACCACTCTGCCAGGAATGTTGTTTGGTCCAGCAGCCTTCCGTGGGTTAACGCTGTGTAGAGTTTTCCTCACATCAGCTGTGGTTAGACACAGCAGGTGGTCATTGGGAGAAGGGGTGGTCTTCCTCGCAGTCACTTCATTCTGTGCCTCAAACTGAGCATAGAATTTGTTCAGTGCATCTGGAAGGGAAGCATCACTGTCACAGGCAGATGTTGTCCTGTAGTTGGTGATCGCCTGGATGCCCCGCCACATGCGCCACGTGTCGCTGCTGTCCTTGAAGTGGCTGTGGATTCTCTTTGCGTGTGCATGCTTTGCCACCTTGCCATTTGCTGATGTAGCTGGTAACTGATGCTGCGTATTCCACCAAGTTGGCGAAGTCGCTGTCGGTGCAGCTTCCTTGAGCATGTGCTAGTCAGTGTACTCAAAACAGTCATGAAGAGGAGACCTGGCCAGGTTTTCACCTGCTTCAGAACCGGTTTGAACACATAGTACACACATAGAACACATAGCAGAACACATAATACATTGCAGCTTGCTGCGTCTGGGGCTGCATAGATATAGACTGGTCAGAGTGCCCATGTTCACCTCTGTCCATTGCTGAAAGTGCCTACAATGGGCATTTGAGCATCAGAACTAGACAATGGAGCAATGGAAGGTGGACTGGTCTGATGAATCATGTTTTTTTTTTCCATCATGTGGACAGCTGGGTGCATGTGCATTGCTTACCTGTGAAGGAGATTGAACCAGGATACACTGGCGGAGGCAGTGTGATGCTCTGGGCAATGTTCTGCTGGGTCCTGGCATTCATATGGATGTTACTTTGACACATACCACCTACCTAAACATTGTTGAAGACCAAGTACACCCCTTGATGGCAATGGTATTCCCTAATGGCAGTGGCCTCTTTCAGCAGGATAATGCACCCTGACACACTGCAAAAATTGTTCAGGAATGGTTGATGGTTCATGACAAAGAGTTCAAGATGTTGACTTGGCCTCCAAATTCCCCAGATCTCAATCTGATCAAGCATCTGTGGGATGTGCTGGACAAACATGTCCGATCCATGGACCTCACGACTTACAGGACTTAACGGGTCTAAGAACTTAAGAATTTAACCTGGATGGTCCTGATGGCTTCCAATGATACTGGCATGACAAGGAAATCCCACTGGAGATGTTTTCTACATGGCACAGTGGAGGAGGCTCCATCATGATCTGGGGTGCTTTTTCCTTCAATGGGAAAATGGAGCTTCAGGTTGTG
>CM074956.1:4829621-4881304 GCA_037577455.1 Pangasius macronema
AAATTCTCCCTCGCTCGATTCTGACATTTAACAAATGCAAAAAATATGTTAATATTTATTGATCTAAAACAGAAAAAAGTTTACTCTGATTTAACGTTTGACAGTAAAGAAAAAAAAAATTGTGTTTTTTTTCTGAAGTGTATGTAAACATCTGGTTTCAACTGTATATATTGGAGAAACCAAGAGATGAGTGGCCAATAGTTTTGTAGCACAGACATACCATCAGAATGAAGGATTTTTCCTTTCCAGTGGCAAGGCACTTCAACAGCGATGGACATAACATTAATGACATCTCTGTGTGCTAGATGTTGTCATGGGGGCAACGAAGTGAGAAAATGTAAAGAGAAGGAGCTCATCTACAATTTTACATCTACAATTTTCTCAAAGGTTAATTGATTAAAAAAAAATTATGTGACTCAAATGCTCATATACACTCACCTTACACTTTATTAGAAATACCTGTACATGGCAAGGAAACACTCCCTGAGACGATATGAGGAAGAAATGTTGAGAGGAACCAGACTCAAAAGGGAACCCATCCTCATCTGGGTGCAACGGATAGTGCAATTATAAATAAATCCCTTCTATTATTCTGTATTATATGGATAAATAGTGCAACCAGCAAATTCATCACAGTTTTTGCAAGAAGTTCAGTTAGTTAAAATCTATCCACTGTGCACTGATGGAGTCCTGAGTACGAAGGTGCTCATGGCAACTGCAGCCCCAAAGCCACTACAGCAATCACAGTACCAAGCCATTACAGTACGGCTCCCCATATGAGATCCCCAAACCATCTCCCAGCCCCTAGATGGCACTATCCCCAGCAATCCAAATGGTTCTTCAAGCCGGGCATATGGGGCCACCCCCAACAGCAGCAGCTAGTAAACTCAACTGATGAGAACTCCAATCAGAAGTAGGGCATCAGAATGGGTCAAGCAGCGAGGAGGAGCATAAGGGGCATCAGTGCATGTAATTGAGTGGCAGCAGTGCAATGCAAAAAAAAAATCATGCAAATATCATGGAAAAAAATATCACCTGGTCTTTTTGCCATCTTCAGCTCTTAAAACAGTTTGGGTGAGTCTGTGCCCATGATAGCCTCAGATTGCTGTTCTTGGCTGACAGGATTGGAACCTGATTTGTACTTCTGCTGTTGTAGGCCATCCACCTCAAGGTTCAATGTTTTGTGCATGCTGAGATGCTTTTCTGCTCACCACTGTTGTAATGAGTTATTATATGATTATATCCCTCCTGGCAGCTTAAACCAATCTGGGCATTTTCCTCTGACCTCTCTTATCTACAAGGCATTTCCACCCACAGAACTGTCACTCATTCCATGTTTGTTTTTTTTGTTTTTTTTACCATTCTGTGTAAACACTAGATATTATTGTGTGTGAAAATCCCAGAAATACTCAAACTAGCTCTTCTGGTACGAACATCCATGCTACGATCAAAGTCACAGAGATCACACTGTGTTTGATGTGAACCTTTCCTGAAGCTCTTGACCTGTATCTGCATTTTTTGCATTGCGCTGCAGCCACATGATTGGCTGACTAGATAACTGTATGAATGTTCAGGTGTACAGGTGTTTCTAATAAAGTGGATGGTGAGTGTCAGTGAGACCTGGCCCATGAAGAGCTTGATGAAAAAAGAGCATTGTAATTTTGAGGGCTGTGAGGCATTGCACCATGTTTTCTGGTGTTTTTCCAAAAGATGGCGCTGCTGGTATAGATTATGTGACATAAAGCTCTGAATTATTGCATGTGCTGATAAAGTACCGAGTTAAGATCTTGGCGTTATTTTATACAGGCCACACGCTCATAACCCACACCTTTGAGCGTCACTACTTTATTTAAATAAAAAAAAGACAGACAGACAGACAGAGAGAGAGAGAGAGAGAGAGAGAGAGAGAGAGAGAGATTACACCTAGGTTTGTCATTTTAGCTGTTAAATTATCTATCTGCATCAGCACCATTGTATACAATTTTCTAAAAATTACATTCACATTTTAACTGCGTTTTGGTACAGTGTTGCATATCAAAGATAATAAATGTCAACTCAGTAGTTAAAGATGAACGACTCGAATAATTACTACAAGACCAGGGCTATTACAGCTTGCATTCTGAAACCATTAATAAATAAATCTGGCGTTTCACGTTTTAATCGAGCTTCACTTTTGGATCTTGATCATGCTTAAATTCTAGTAATTTCATACTATTTTATTCATTATTTTTGTATTATTGTTTTTAGGGACAGCAGCGAATTACACGGCTAGAACACGCACGAAGACGATTTAATCACCTGCACACACAAGGGCCTGGACACAGCGCGTGAGTCTCGCGCGCTTCAAGTCAACATTGTAATGGCACTGAGCAACTGAGGTGTGACGCGTGCGCACGTGCGTTATGAAGGCGCGTGAAGGACTGGTACCAGTGAAACAGAGCTAAACACCTACTCAAACAAACCACAAAAATAATAAAATCTATACTTTTTGTTTAATTTTTTTTTTACAATAACTGTGTGTGTGTGTGTGTGTGTG
Source organism: Pangasius macronema (assembly GCA_037577455.1). Classification (NCBI taxonomy): domain Eukaryota; kingdom Metazoa; phylum Chordata; class Actinopteri; order Siluriformes; family Pangasiidae; genus Pangasius; species Pangasius macronema. The sequence continues at coordinate 4,832,158 of CM074956.1, forward strand.
TGTGTGTGTGTGTGTGTGTGTAATATATGTGGAATCTGGAAAGACTAATTTGGTTCCAATATTTGTGAGTGATTCTTATGATTCTTATAATCAATGTGTCCTTAAATGTTTACTATGAGATCTTAAAATAATAATAATAATAATAATAATAATAATAATAATAATAATAATTATTATTATTATTATTATTACCACCACTACTACTACTATTACTACTACTACTAATAATAATAACAATTATTATCCCTGGTAGTGAACTGTTTTGCCATATTATTTAGTAAGTGCATGGATTGGGACAGCTCCACTACCTGAGGCGACTCTCAGGTTTCACTCGAGTTGCTCCTGCGTCAGCAGCAGCTGTGAAGGAGATTGCTGTGGCCTCAAGAAGACGACAGTAAGGACTTCAGCTGAGAGCTTTTACAGAAGACCAAAAGGACTAGTACATTTTAAAGCCCTGTGGAAGTACTAATCAGGTGTGCAAGGTAAAGTATCTGCTGCTGACTCGCCATTTGTTGTGATGGAAATGGGGACAATTTAGGTAAAGTTCCCAAGACCTGAAGCATTACGGCTCATTCTGCTGCCTAGTTAAATATTCACTATTATGTAATTTTATATTACTGTGATTATTATTCATTCATTACTTTCTTTCTTTCTTTCTTTCTTTCTTTCTTTCTTTCTTTCTTTCTTTCTTTCTTTCTTTCTTTCTTTTTGTGATGAATCAACCATTATTACTAGAACAGGGCTAAATCAATTTTGCCCCATAACAGAAGAGATTGCATCTTTTTTTACTTGGGGCAGTATTCATCTAGATCTTTGTATATTCTTTTGGCTTGTACACATCTGAATTTCTTTCCCTACCTGTCTCTGTTCAGTGAAGTCGAAACACATATGCATAAGTGTATATTTGCCCCAGAAGGACTACATTTGTTGTGACAGTTTTTAATTACATGCTTGGGAGTGATCCATAAAACGGGATACATTTACTCATTAGAGAGATTAAATTGCTAACACCATCTATCTGCCTCTTTCTGCTGTAGACACACTCACACACTCATTTACTCTTTGACACCACTTCTGCACGTTAGACTAGTACACTTTTAAGCCCAGTGTACCAGTTGGAGTGCGTTCTATCGGAGTCCATATCTTTTTCCCATTGCCTGAGGTGGGTTGGCGTTAAAAATAGTTTGTGTCTTCATTTGTGTCTTCAAGTTTTACCCCACCATTCCTCCACTGTTAATCCACACTGCTCTAGTCAGCGGTGTTGGATGATGGTCTTGTGGCTGCGCTTAAACCCACTTACCCTCTTATTTTGAATCAGAAACCTGCAATGCTTGAGCATCTTATTATTAGTCTGACCAACTTTCTGAACAGAGAGGCACTCATGTACTGGACTGGAGTTTATTTCCTTATGTACATTATAAATGATTGTCTTCCATTTTATATGTAATGTGAAATTTATATAAAGAGAGTGTTGTTTTAAAAATGTTTAAGCCGAAAGCAGAAGAACATGATGGATTTCTCGCTAATAGTTAATCAGTGGTAAAGAATGGAATAGAACTGACACCCAGTATATTAAACATATGGGTTTGTATGAATGGAGGTCCCTTAGTGTGAGCGGGTGTATGTGTGTTAGAGCAATGAGCATCACATGCTCTTGGAAACAGAAGGTGATGGTTTTGGGTTTCTTCACTGGGGACACATGTGATCAGTGAGCGAATCGCTACCGCTTTCTCAGCCTAATGTGGGCAAAGGGTGAAATAAGGTTGAAGACATGGATTTCAACCCAAAATCCACATTCTCAGTTGGCCAAATGGCTTTATACTTTTCAATATGCTCATATTAATTTCACTATCATAATAAGCAACAAGGCAACATTAAGGACTTCATAAGGAAACATTATAGGCATTCACTGGTGCCTCAGCAGCCTCAGTTTTTGAGGCTTATGGGTTTGTCATCATAGAATATGGGAAATAGACACCAAGTTTTCCAAAGTACATTACAGAAATCATAATACCATTTGAGGGAGAAAGAAATTGTGAGAACCTTGTCGCTAACAGAGGAGACAATCCATAAAGAAGGTTGAGAATTAAGGTGAGAAGTCTATCCTAGGTTGCTTACTGTAGTCATTGTAATCTTGCTATCAAAATCTTACTTTGACTTTCATTAGATTACAGCACTCCAAAAAGCTCTAACTGAAAAAAAGCTGCTCAGGGGAAGTAAAGATACATAATCTAATGTTAAATTGGGTGATGTGTCCAGCTTATCAGCTATCCTGAATTCAATTAATTGCTATTTAGCCTAAACACTGAAATCTGGGTAGTGTGAGATTAAAAAGTTAGTACAGAATATTATTCACAGCAGTTCAGCAATCTTAAAAACTAGCCTGCAGACAAAAACACAGTGGGATATTTGTTATAAATTTTCAATTTGCCTATGGATAAAGAAGTATGGTGAATAGTTACAGTACCTCTAGTGTCTATTTCTTTAATAGCAGTAATACTAGTACAGTATGTGCTGCATCTTTTATTACATATATTAGAGTTTATAGAAATTAGAGTCCTTATTTTTGAATTTAAATTAGATTTCTTTCTGAGAGACATTTAACAGTTATCATAAGAGTTGTAGGAAAGCACACCATCGACAAGGCTCCTTGCATGTTATGAGCTTTTTGCTGTTTGTTCAGCACTTAGTTGGTGCCCTGTGCCATCAAAAAGTGTATTCTTTTTTAATTGTGTATTATCTGCCATCTTAACAGCTTTCTTTGTAACAGTTTCTTTTTCCAGATGCAGTTTTGCAAAAGCATATCTCAGTTTACGATTTTTTTAGCACAGTGTTATGATAAATGTGTGAATTCAGTTCTGTGAAGCAAATATATTTTTTCTTCCATTTCTATAGAAACATCTTGCCCCATTTCACGTAATCTCAGTGGTTTTTCTCAGTGGTTGAGCTTTAAAGTGTATGTGGCAACCTGGGTCAAATTTAGATTTCTAAATTTTAAATACAGCTGCAAGGTGTAAAACCCAAAATGAGATTGTTTTCCCGTCATAGGAAAATGGTGGCTTAGCCAGTGCAAAGCGATTTTGTTGCTCCCCATCTGTGTGTAGTGAGCTAGCAATTGTGTGGAGGTACAGGCTGGAAGAACTTAGCTAGTTAAATATGCCATGAGTTAACTCACTGCCTTGCAAGGATGTTCGAAACTTCAGTTTTAAAAGTGGAATTTAAAAGTGTAATGTGATGAAGCGTGCCAGCTTTAGAAGGTGTCATTCAGTGTGACTTACACTGCCTAGCATACGGTACATACACACACAAACACACACACATGCACATACTGCATGGATAAAAATGACTGATCTGTGCATGTCATTTTTCATGTGCACGCGAGCAGTAGTTTGAACATTTGAATGTTATTCATATAACGCCATTATTAATTTTAGTACTGTTGTAGTAATAGTAATTTTGACTGAAATGCCCATCCCTAGTAGAAATTGTGTAATGTTTCCTTAACGTTACCTACAATTCTTTTTATATCAGAAATTGCTTGATATGGCACTTCCACAAAAATGGAGCTATACATCAGAAAAAGGCAGAGAGGTTGCTATACTTTTATTTATAACTTTTTTTCTTATGAAGAAACCCTAATTCTATAACTATACAGAATGTCTCCAACTGACCTATTGGTCCGCAATGGACAAAATCACAGACCCATGCATGGAATGTTTAGCTTTAGGTAAGATTATTTAGGTAAGATTCAGGTAAGAATACATTAAACATTTTGTCAAATTTGTTTTTGCATTATCTGGCAGGAATCTAGTCTTGCTTCACTGACTTGTCTTGCTTCACGCACCCAAGTGTGTCTGTATGCTTCTGTACACACACACACACACACACACACACACACACACACACACACACACACACACACTGAAGACTTTCAGTCTCAGACACATGGAGAGGAAACAGAAACGACATCACTCTTACTCTCTATCTCTTGCCAGTTGTTTATGACTTTTACGCTACCACTATCAGATTTTCAGTGAGGGGAAATCTGTCCAAGCACAAACCAGCATCCAACATAATCTTAGCCCAAGTTTCCACAGTTCTTTTCCAACTGTAATCATTTGGAGTTTTTGCTCAATTTGATCACATTTGAAAGCAGTCTTTGCATTCACTGTACCTCTGTGCACTCTGTACTATATACTATTATATACTAAGCGCATGGTAACATTATACTATTATCTAGAATAACTTGGTTTGCTTTGCTGGCCCCCTACGGAGGCTACAAGAAAGTAGATAAGGGAGCTGAGAGCAAATCTGAAGATGTTACCAGGCCACAGGAATGAATTTTGTTATTTGTGCTGTAGATTATTTGCTCACCATGTGCCACATTCCAGACGTGGCTCTAAGTGCTTTTTGGGGAGGGACTCACATTGAAGACTGATCCTGTTGACATTGTATAAAGGAGGACTACTTGTGAAAGGAGGATTATTTTAAGATGCCATAAACACATTTGGTGGCATTAGTTGTATCTTTTTGGCAATTATAATTAATAATTTTTGTATAGAATGTAATGTGTCCATTTTAAGTAACTCATGTTCTATATACCTATGTCAAGAATTTCTTGCACATATGCTGTGTATTTCAAGTAATTTACATTTCTTGTGTGCCTAAGAACATGTTAACATAGACAAGTAAGCCCAAGAGTATGTGCGTGTGTGTGTGTGTGTGTGTGTGTGTGTGTGTGTGTGTGTGTGAGAGAGAGAGAGAGAGAGAGACTTGTAGTGGAAAATGAACAGTAGATGACTTATTATCAACTTTAGTACTATTCAGATGGGATACATTTTCCAGAAACAAGCTTGTTAAGTAATGTAACTGGAGCTCATTAATGATCATGACTGGTTTGTACAGGATAAATCATCTCCGTGTACATTACAGAGACTGGAGTCTACACAGTGTATGCACTGTTGGTACACCAAAAATATTTCATATACGTAATACGTAGCATAATATATAACACAACAAAATCTATGCTGCAGGAAACATTCAATATCTATGGCTATTATGGACAAGGAAAAAATGTCTAAACACTCAACAATTAACAAGCCATACTTCATATAGGGGAGGTCAGTTGTTTCTGAATGGGGAAGTGTCCACCCATTGTCCCTCAGTGGTGGCAGGTTGTTATGTATTTTGCTAAAAGTGAAGCTGTGCACCCTTTCAGATGACTTCCAGGTTTTCCAGGGTGAGGATTAGTGATTGAAATTCACGTGTGAAAATTTCACATGTGCTTTTAATTTTTTCACAGTATAGGAGTAAGTATATCTTGTGAGCAGCATCCTGTTTCTCTGCCTGCTCTTTTCAAATTGAAGTGACATGTGGCCAAGTACGGTGACCCATACTCGGAATTTGTGCTATGCATTTAACCATCCAAGTGCACACACACACACACACACACACGGAGAAGTAGGCAGTTGGGGGTTCGGTGCCTTGCTCAAGGACCTCACCTCAGTCGTGGTATAGAAGAGAGCGGGAAAAGACCAGTGTGGAGGAGAGCACTGGTCATTCACTTCCCCCCACCTACAATCCCAGCCAGACCTGAGACTCAAACCCACGACCTACTGGTTCACCTTCAGGTTATACGGCCGACGTTCTAACCATTAGGCCACACAATTCATGAAACCCGTAATGTTGCTGGATAAACAAATGGGTGGCAAATTAAAGGAAAACGAGTAGAACTCAGCAAGAAAAAGTCTCGATTGGGATGCCTCTGCCACCAACAAAATTTGACCTTGCTGTAATCTTGACCTCGTTTGGATCAATTCCAAAATCTAATCAGTTCTTTTGCTGGTTACAATGATAATTCCATATCAAACATTCAACCACTCTTTCCTTGAGATATCACGCTAAGGAGAATCTCAGATGGACAGATGGATGGATGGAGGGACGGACACCCTGAAACCATAAAACCTCTACTGCCTAGTCACAGAGCCATTAAAACATGCTGTGAGGGTATTTTCTTGGCACAGATTGAGTCTAATTTCCCCTCACAGGGAAGGATCACAGCAAACTAATACCAAGTTATTTTGACTAATCACCTTTACGCCCCTGAACCCCAGCATATTAATAAATGAAATGAGATTTTTTTAATGGTACAAAATATAATTGGGCATCCAATAATGTACCTGGCCACAGCAGCAAAGTAGCTACCACCTGTGTGTGAAACGCTTAATATTTAGGTTTCCAGAGCCTTGCCCAGTAAAATAACTCCAAGGAAAATTTTCTGGCATTGTAGTCCTGAAAACTCGGGTTTTTTTACAACTACATTCACGAATAAGACAGCATGTGACATATTACACTCAAATTTCCCATATTTGTAAAAAATTGTACAACAGAAACAGTCTATTAGAAAAGCTTTAGACAGTTTCAGTTAAAATTATGATTTTAATTTTTCAAGCCATTACTGGAGTAATATTCAAATATTAGAACTAACACCCACGTATGCATGAAAAATAAGATGTATGGAAGAAAACATTAAGCCTTGTGTGTAGATATGGAGTGTGTATGGATATGCACAACTGGCACAATTTAAAACTCGCACAAGTTTAACGGTCTAAACTAAAAATGTCTCCTTGCAGCTGTAATGAAAGTTTAATCACACACAACTTTTAATTGCTTACCTTTTAAAGCTCAACCACTCTGACAAAGTGATGTGTGGAAAGAAGCATCTCAAGTTTTACAGGCATGTAGGAAAAAGCATCTTCATTTCACAGCACAGACTCATTTGCACACTTTCTGTTACACTGGGCTAAAAATACTGCATGGTTTTAGTGGTAAGACAGATAACCATGATACACTGATGACGATGGTGCATTTTTATCTTAAACTGAGATCCAGAAAGCTGCATCCAGAAAAATAAACTGTTGAATGTCTTTTCAGCTTGAGCCAATTTACAGTCAGGAACCTGAGGGCCAGGGTTAGGAACCTGTGACCGAGAGTAAAAATGCTGCTTCTTAGCTATCTTACGTCGAATGCTGCATATCAGTGTTATTACTGACTTTGTGATTCCTTTGAATGAAGTTATAAAATGTCTCATCTTGCCAGGAATGTGGTTTTCTCTCAGAAAATGATGTATTAATAAACAGATGTGCAAATATATATCTAATAAACAGAAAAATAAAGGACATGTGGCAGTATGTTATGATGTTAGGCATCATTAACTATTTTGCTTTGCTCTGTTAGGACTGGTGTTTTACTTTTGTCCAATCTTTGCTGCAAAAGTCCAGCATTTCATTGCCCCTTTGACTCATCACATCATTAAATGAAAGGTTCATATGCTTTCAGATGCTGATTTGCTGATGATCATGAAGTGGTTCCAATAAGCCCCTGGTAACATTTATTTAAGGAGCAGGGGAAAAGAAGGCCCCAGAATACAAGGAAATAAAATGTAAGAAGGGGGAGGTGTTTCTGTCTTCTGTCATATGCTGTTCACCACCATGCCTCCTTAACCAGACACCCTAGAATGGCATGGTGAAGTCTAATAGTGGTGGGAAAATGGCAGAGAGTATCCTTCATCCTTGGCACAAGCTTCCGAAACAGCAGAAGACTGATGGGGGTGGGGTGTAGTTTAGCCCTTTTTTGGGAATGGGGATTCAGGTGGAAGGTTGATGGGCATGCCCACACCTTTGTGTAACATATAGTGTGTCACTGAGCATATCATGGGTTAAACTGGCATGCTGACCTGTTTATCATTGCAGTGCTAATCAAACAGTATAGAATATGGGAGTCAGGAATGAGCCAAGTCATCGCGCCTCTGTAACTCGAGCCCAACTGTGATGGCCCATGGCAGCTGGGAGGCCATCGTATCTGTGTGTAGGTGTATGTGTGTCATGTTGGTTTCTGCGTATAGGAGTGATACTGATCATGTGCCTGCCCTCTAACGAAAGATAAAATCCCTCTGAAGGCGTGTGTGCCTTTAGACCCCACACCCTTAGGTTATGTACATGTATACTTGAACTGACACTGTCTAATCTTAATGCCTTCAACGCAGTCTTTGCCATGCCTCAGCACGTTGCACTTCCTTTTATTTTATACATTTAGATTTACTTAGGTCTCCTTTCCATTTCATGCATTTTTCTGTCTGGGTCATTGCCTCATTAAATATAACAAGATGTGGACTTCCATAAGGATTCAAAATAGTGTGGAGTATACTTTCTTGTACTTATCGTATACTTTTGTAGTCAGGAATAAATTTGATAAGTCAACTATATAGTACTCAACTTTGGTAATAGTAAGCTGTGATTCTTAAAAACTTGGTAGCTAATAAGTAACTCTGGTGTATGTCAGTATACCATTGGTACTGTGGGAAAGTCCTGTTTCCAATTCTAATCCCACTTTCAACCTCCCTCTACACTTCGTCATTACTCACTTTGTCATTATGACACTTTTATAGCAGGTTCACTGTTTAAGGATTGGACTGAGGTGTATTGCAGAAGGGTAGGTAGTGAGGCATCAGGTTTTAATAGGTCATGCTGCACATAAACGCTAGGTCCATAGGTCCTGAAGATCAAGTATCATGACAATATGCAAATGCCTTACTGAGGTACAGCATATCATCCTGATGCATTTGCCAGTCCGTTATGGGTGAACGGTTCTGAATATCAAAGTTCCTTTGATAACTTTTGTTTAGACAGGTCTCAAGCTGATGTGAGCTAGATATTTGGACAAAATTTGGAGGAAAACTGGCTTCATAGATGGAAGCATTTTTGGCATGTTATTGTAACTTTTGACCAGTAAGTGGCTGTCATGAAATTTGCATAGCCTCAGGGCCTGGTCCTGAAGATGGCTACCAAGATTTGTGTTAATGTGCATGGTTGCTGCTGAGATACAGCCTCACATCCTGTTTGGTGGCTTCACTGTCAGAATTGTTAGCATATTACAGGAAACCATTTGCAATATCAACATTCTTTTGATAACGTTTGTCCAAGTTGGTCTGAAGATGATGTATGCCAAATTTGGTCTTGATTGGACATAATCTGTAGGAGGAGTAGTGAAAAAATGCTTCTGAAAAAAAAAACAATGTTGGACAATGTTATTCACCTTCTCTAGATTATACTACATCTCTTAGTTTAGACCCTTTAGCATTTCTTAACTTTTAATGTTAGGATTAAAACAGAAAAACTGTTTAAGTTTAAGAATGGTGGAATACAAAACTTACAATATTCTGCACTTCTGATACTAATTCTGATAAACAATTTTCTCACCTTTGTATCTTTGTTGTGTTATGGCTATTAATTATAAAATTAAGCTTTAAGCTTTTCCTTTTCGTGATTCTCTGTGCCTTTGTTGCTATGCATAAGGGTTGACTTTGCCTCTCTCCACCTCACTCTGTTCAGTGACTAGTTACTGTTACATTAGCTACTGTTCTTGTGTTACAGCAGCTTTTTTCTGGTTGGAGCAGTTGTAGATTCATGATGTCTTGGTGTAAGCATAAGGCCCCAACAGTAGTTCAAGCCCGGGTTCCTAACCACCCTAAGGCACTTTGTTTTAAAAAAAAAGCTTCCTGTCCAAATGAACACATGAGCATGCCAACCCAGTGATAGTATCTTATAAACTGCTATGTCAAATACCTCAAGAATAATGAGAAGAGCATGCATATTGTGCAGTAGAAATGGAAAATGCAGAAAAAAACACCAACATGCCCAAAAGTTAATTCATTCATTCATTCATTCATTCAACTTCAGTAACTGCTTCCTCCTTGTCAGGGTTGTGATTGGCTAAAAGTTAAGTGTGTAATAATAAAACAAAGTGAAATTAAATAAGAAATTACAGACTATAAAGTAACTAGTCAACAGTAAATAGAGCCCTAGTACATTTATAACACATCTGAAACTGCAATGGGCATGCACATTTCCTGTCTTTTTCCTGTCCACATGAAAACAGTGAACAGTGTTTAAAATTTCTCTACTTTGGAAGGTGTTTTTGTATATATGGGGCCTAAGTCTCCCCTGCTCATGCCTATGTATGCTGAACCCTTGAAACAAGCTCGCAGTGATATATGATGCAGTATTTGCAATAAATACTGATGTCATACAAGCACCCCTTTCCTTCCTGCCTCATACACATGTAGCCACACACTTAACTGACTGTGACTACTTTTGAAGCTACAGGTATCCTGTTCATCAAATCTGGGGATGGCCTCTTGTCATCTAATCTCATGTCTTCTACCTCTGTGAGTGTATTTTTTATACAATTTAAGCACCTCTGTCATAAGATGGAACTCTGACATGTCTGTCAACTTCAAGTTGGCCTTTCCATGTTATCATCACTAGCCTTATTAGTTGTCACTCACCACTCTGTTTGCTCTATTATCATGTCAGAACAAACGGGTTCAACTCAACTGAAATTTATATCCAGTTCTAGATTTGAGAGGATTGAATGCAGATGGAGTATGGCACAGCTAGCTTGGAACAGAAAGCTTGATTTGTAACAGTTATGGGACCAGAGTGGTAAATACAGTGAAAACATAGGACATGCGTAGGCATAGGATCCTGGGCAATCAAAGTGTTGCAAAATGTATTAGAGCCACATGTTTACAGCACTGCCTGCAGATTTGTTGGCTCTTCAAGCAGAAGGGCTGTGATGGATTGGCGGTAGGAATGCAAATGTCTCTAAAAGAGAGAAGTTGTGACAAGAGATATCAGGACTACTGATCTGTAGTCATTCAAACTCCAGGACTAGGGTTAGGAACCTGTGCTCTACACCTCCAAAGAGTTTGCAAAGAGCACAGCAGTCATGGTTTTGTTGTCGTTGTTTTCCAAACCTTTCTGTGCAAACTCAAAATCAGCAGTTTATAAAATATTCAAACCAGCCTTTCTGGCACCAACAACCATGCTACAGTCAAAGTCACTGAGATCAGGATTTGTCCATATTCTGATGTTTGATGTGAACATTAACTGTTAACCTGAACATAAGCTGTTGACCTGTATCTGCATGAGATCTGCCACATGATTGGCTGATTGGATAATTGTCTGAATGAACAGGTCTACAGGTATTCCTATTAAAGTAGTTTGTGAGTGTATATTAAGAATACATTGAAGCTGATGTAGTCCTAGTCCTAGTCATGATAAGCATGTTCATTTGCCATCTCTGCAAACTTTGCTCCATTTAGAAATTTGGAATACACCCACTGTAATAGTCTGTCAGCCTATAAAATATCTCTTTGCCGTCATAGTAGTATACCACCAAGATCCTACCACCAGGATCTTCAGTATTTTGTTAATACCTTTGTTGTCTGATTGTTCAGTTTGTGCTCCCTTTCCAGTGTATAAGGTATATAATGAAAATAATTTGTATTTTTCTTTTATAATAAAAGACACTGCTGATTTGTTAAATGGTTCTTAATCTCAAACGTCAATGTCAGTTGTCAATGTGCAGATAAATCCGTCTTTGTGTCATTCTTGCCAGCTCAGAGTAGAGATTCCTCAGTGAGGTAGTGTATCTTCGCAATGCGAAGATGGCGAAGAAGGTCCCTACCATAGGCATCGATGTTTTCCGCCGCTTCACTCCCGAATCATTGGCGGAGATTGAGAGGCTCATTGAGGAGCAGAAAATCGGGAAGGAAGTAGAAGATGTGGAACCAGAGAAAGAGCCAACAGCACCTAGAAGTGATCTGGAGGCAGGGAAGTCTCTGCCCATGATCTATGGCGATCCACCGGAGGAGCTGCTCAACACACCTCTGGAAGACATAGACCCCTTCTACAAAGCACAAAAAGTCAGTCTCAAGACCAACTCTTGTGCATGAGAAGACATCTATGAAATTGTTCAGTTTACTTTCAAAATAACTATATCTCTCTCTCTGTATGAAAACTTTTAGCAGGCTTCTTTTATTCATTTAGGAATGTTGTGTTTTTTCAGACATTTATTATAATCAGCAAAGGCAACACAATCTACAGGTTTAACGCCGAACCATCCTGTTACGTTATCAGTCCATTTAGCCTTGTGAGAAGAGCAGCCATGAGAATTCTCATACATTCATATCCTTGATGCTCAATAGAATTAGATAACATTTGTCTTTAAAATAGTCTTGTTTAAAAAGATATATTGTACTATACATTTATCTGTTATTAAAAGCCTTTCATGCATAGTGTCCATACTTATTGACAGTCAGTTAAGCTCTTTTTTAAAAAAAATAAATATATTTTAGGAAAATATAAGTTATATAAGTTGTATAAGCTCTCGAGACTATTTGTCATCTTCGATCTTTACTAAATTTCTACATAAAATTAAAAAAAAAAAAAATTAAATAAAATGTGTGTGTGTGTGTGTGTGTGTGTGTGTGTGTGTTTGTGTGTGTGTGATGCAACAGTCCTAAACTAAATTATGTACATGCTAAAACAATTGCTATATATTGTTTAGAAATACTATTTTCTATAATCTTCAACATAATATTTTTACACCTGAATATTTTCAATTTTCCTTTACAAAGCACTGACTATTCCTACACACTGAAAATCCAAATCTTTTTAAATATGTAATATTCAGACAAAGTCAAAATAAGTCATTCATTTTTAAGTAATTAATATATCTAAAGAATCTGGATTTGCTAATAAATAGTTAGCATGAAAGGGTTAAAAAAAAAGCATTTGATTATATGTTTTTTTTTTTAAATATACCTTTTATTAATCATTCAACTTTATTCAGTCTTGGATGTATGAATTTATTTTCCTTGACTCTTTATTAAGTTATTTAGCATGGTCATCATGATTACTATTCTCTCCAACTGTGTATTCATGACGATGAGCAACCCTCCTGCCTGGAGTAAAACTGTGGAGTAAGTGCAGCATACTTCAGTAATATATAAGATAAATGGCACATGTAGCCTTGAACATTACTTGCATGCAAAAATATAATTTGTAAAAATAAATTAATAATAAAATAAAAATGGGATTCTCTTATCTTAGCTTACCTCCCTAGTAATTCCTTAGATATATACTATCTACATATCTTTCTAAACATTTACTAATAATTTTAATATTACAATTGTTTTCAGGTATGTCTTTACTGGAATATACACCTTTGAGGCAGGAATTAAAGTGGTGTCACGAGGCTTCTGTGTGGGATCTTTTACATTCCTTCGTGATCCATGGAATTGGCTGGATTTCATGGTGATCAGCATGGCGTAAGTATATCATCACAGTTAAAATCAACATGAGCTTGTATCAGCTTTGCTTATTTAATTAAATGTGGAGTTAAGCTTTACAATTTTCAACCAAATTTTGCAACAAAAATCAAACAATTCTTTGGTTCTGAGTTGTTGATTGTGTCACCATTGCAACCAAGGGCAGCTGACAATAAGGTTCTGGCAGTGTCTGAAATTTTTGATTAAAATGTCAGAGTTTTGTCTGTGGTCCTAATCTAAAAGCCACCAGAATTACACAAAACTCATGAGATTTTTTAGCTTCAAATACAGTAGTGGCAATAGCAAAATATAAACATAACATGCTAGTGGACAGAAAATAACCCTTATTACCACAAGCTCACTATCAAGAATGTTTCTGTTAATGCAACCCCGTTTTCTGCACAACATGTTAGACATCACTGCTGAAATTGCACAGTATAGAACCAGTCAAAAAGTGGAATAGTACATAGAGCCATCATCTCACTCTTGTGCTTGGGAAAGCTTGACTTCTCTTCAGAATTTCAGATCCAGTCTTTTGTGCTGTTTGCTAAGTGATCTCCTTATGCTTCATGTGCAGTTATGCTATCCAGGCACCTTCTCAATGACAGTCAGCTAATGCTGCCATTTGACAGAGGTGGTGGACACATCTATATATAGCACTCATTAAAACATATCATTTACATCAGCAACAACCCCATTTCAGTGCAGCAACATAACCAGTAAGAAAAATCCAACTGCATATTGTATTTTATGCTGCATGCAACTGTGCTTGTATATTGGTCGAGGTCATGTAGTGAAATAGGGTGAACAAGATACACAAACAATGTCCATATAATAGCTCCAAACATCCACCACAACACCTCGTTTCTCTTTAAGAAGCAAAGACAATAGTTGATCAGATGGTGTTTTGCAGGGTTGCACAAATGTATATAGAGTCTGTAGTCTTTACCGATTACCCAGCTGATACAGAATGTAATTGTTAATTGTTATTTTTTTGCTTTCTGCTGCTTTTAGGTACATCACAGAGTTTGTTGACCTTGGCAATGTGTCAGCGCTTAGGACGTTCCGTGTGCTCAGAGCTCTTAAAACAATCACTGTTATCCCTGGTTTGTCTTTTTGCTTTATTTTAATTTTTATAGCATCCAAAAATATACCTTTTTTTTACTCATTTCTTTTACTCCTCTATATGTTTCGTTCTCTCCCTCGTTGGCATTCTCTTTCTCTCAGGCTTGAAAACTATCGTTGGAGCTCTGATCCAGTCTGTTAAGAAGATGGGTGATGTAATGATTCTGACCAGCTTTGCCCTGGCTGTGTTTGCCCTCGTTGGCCTGCAGCTATTCATGGGGAACCTGCGCCAAAAGTGCATACGCTGGCCAATTCCAAACAGCACTATGGATGACTACAACTCCACCCTGACCTACAACACCACCTTCATCAACAACACTTTTGACTTTACAGCCTACATTGAAAACAAAGGTGATTTTAGGTTCAAGAGAATAGAGAAAAAACACTAGCCGGAACAACTTTGTACTGATTTAAAAATGACAACAACAAAACAGCAAAAATGACAACAACAAAACAGCACATACAATGTGCACACTGTAACCATAACAAGGCTCTTGCCATTCCTAGCTAGTATCGGCTAATGTAACTTATTATTAGTAGTAATAAAGATATATTGCTCCATTGGAATATTGGCAATTAAATATTTTTGATACAGCATGTTGTAAATCCACTTATTCAATTACTGACAAAACTATTTTTTCACTGTACTTTGTCCTTGTAACATGGAAGGTGGAGGTGCTGGGATACAAATGTAAGGTTTATTCAAACAAATCCAAACTGAATTGCAGGCATGGGTCAAACACACTCTCATACAGGTATATGTGGGGCAGTCAAAAAAGGTGGAAGTAAATAATACAAAGCAGAGTTCAATAACAGACGGCAATCAAAATGCACAGCTCGATAATGCAAAAAAAAAGGAACAATGGCAAGAGTATTTATGAGAGTGAATGTGTGAGTGTGTGTGTCTTGGTTAAACAGTTAAAAATAAGCATCCTTCATTAGCCACAGCTGATTAGAAGCACGGCAAGTAGCACTGGCTTGGAGCACCAAGCTCCAGGCAGAATTTAATGAGGCTCTGGACTGGATGGGTCAGTCCTCCATGTTTGTTTTTCTCACTTGGCCCCTAAATTGTGGCCTTATTGTTTGGGAGATTTACAAAAAAGGTGTTTAACATCACTCTGCACTATTCTGAAAAGTTTAACTTTTTTTCAATATTTGGTCAGCTGTGACCAAAAACACAAAAGCAGCTAAATTACATCTGCCTTGTGACTTCCCATACAAATCATCTAAACATGCACTGGCATTTGAGTGAAAAACACCAAGTGTGAAAGCACGCTTCCTGTATTACATAAACACTGGATGGATGAATGGATGGATGGATTTATGAACTAATTGATTGATTGATTGATTGATTGATTGATTGATTGATTGATTGATTGATTGATTGCAGACAACCAGTACTTTCTGGACGGTAGCTTAGATGCTTTACTATGTGGCAACAGTTCTGATGCTGGGTAAGTTTACCATCCAGTTGTGGACATTTCAGCACTCAACTCTCTAAATGTATATATTCAGTCAAGTTTTTCCTATATACCAGAAATCAAAATATACAAGAAATTAAGATAATGTCGCTGCTGTTTTGACAGACACTGCCCAGAAGAATACACATGTATGAAGGCTGGAAGGAACCCGAATTATGGCTACACCAGCTTCGACACATTTGGCTGGGCTTTTCTTGCTCTCTTTAGGCTCATGACTCAGGACTATTGGGAGAACCTCTTTCAGCTGGTAGCACAATCAGTTTTTCAATCACTTTCTGTTGTTGGATGCACATTAGAAAGAAAACATGATGGAACAATTAATATGCACAAAATGATGTAAATTAAAATGTCACATTTTTCCTGTTTCTCTATCAAAATTGATAAATCATTAGACACCTGAACTTGCTATCAATAATATCTGATTACATTAATTTTGGCATGGATGTCTGGAAACATCTGGAAACATCTGGTATTGGCAATAAATTAAGAAAAGAATGGATTTAATTCTGAAATAAATACTGAATTAAGTATTATGTTTATGGTAACTAAATAGCTTCTATTATTAATCATACATATCCTCAGTTAATATTTCTAAACTGTCAAAGTGGAACAATGGGGGAAATGTCAACATATTGTCCTATAGCAACTCCTCGTCCATTTATGCAATTATAAGCCTGTCCTGTTGGAGTTGCTATATTATTATTATGTGAAATTAATGTAACACCACCTTGTGTTTTACTTAGACTCTCCGTGCAGCTGGGAAAACCTACATGCTTTTTTTTGTGGTGGTCATATTTCTGGGATCGTTCTACCTCATCAACCTAATCCTGGCTGTAGTTGCCATGGCATATGATGAACAGAACCAGGCCACAATTGCTGAGGCCCGGGAAAAAGAGGAAGAATTTCAGAGAATGCTGGAGCAGCTGAATAACCAAGAGCAACAGGTCAGGTGACTACAATACCATTAAATGTTGACAAAAACTGCATAGAGCTCTCTCTATCGCTCCCTATCAAACAAAAGACAATTGTCATTGGTTCATTGTTGCTATTTTTTGCAGTTGCAAGCTGGTAGCAAGGCATCACTGGCCAGTCAGGCAACTCAGAGTAGAGGGTCAGAAATGGCAGATGATGGGGATGATGTAATAAAGGACTGTAATGGTAGGATTATTCCCCGTCTGGTCATCCATAGAGCCCCATCTATGGTAAAGGTAAAGCTTGGCTTTTGTTACTTCCAGTGCCAGTGTTTGGTGATGTAAGTCAGCAAATTAAGTTCTTAAGTTATGTTCCTGTTTACACAGTGAGTCTTTGTATTCAGTCATGTGTAAGTTGAATTTCTGGACAGCCCATTCAGAATATTAAAATACTGTAGTTTGATAAAGCAGATTTCCCCCCTTTGCTCTCAAGTGCAATAAAATGTATTATGAAAGCAAAAGACAATTAAAAAATACATACATATATATATACAGTGTGTGTGTGTTTGTGTAATTTGTGCTCTTTTCTGAAGAAGACATACAGGGTTTAATGAACAAGTAACTTTTGAAAGTATTTATATTGCTCAAAACATGTTTCAGGATGAAATATTATGGCTACATGGCACTAGACTTCGGTATGAACCCCTTAGTCTGTGTGCTAAACTCAAGTCTGAATACAGACCTTATTATATAACAGTTCAATTATACTACTGAGGACATTTTTATACTTTCACAATGCAATTTTTTTCATAAAGAAGTAATTAATTATATTTTTATTATTTTAAATAACATTTAAAAATGTTATTTTTTTGTCACCATTTATTTTTATTCATTTTGTAATTTGGAAGCACTTCCTGTAGCCTGTCTGCTTTGACGTGAGCATAAATATTGGCACAAAATAAAGAAATGAAACTACAGTGCAATAGATAAATTTCCCTTTAATCTTATCTTTCAACCTACTTCAATAAAACACAACTATTGTTGTTTTGTTATCTTAACCATATATACATTTTATCTCTCCAGTCAGCGCCAGATGATGAGCAGAAGGCTGACACTAAGTCAGTATGCTCCCAGCATAGCAGGATATACCTGGAAGAGCCTGGGCTCTCTCAGAGAACAGCCAGTGCCATGAGTGTGCACAGCACAACCAGAGAAGGTATTTCCAGAGATAAGGAGACTAAAGGTCTATTAATTAAACGTCTACGTTTCTTAATATTTGGACCTTTCAAAACTGTACAAAAGTAGTAAGCAAACTATTTAAACTTATGCTAGAAAAGTTTTCCTTCTCACTGACTTACATATACAGCATATACTGTGCCATTTGTGTGAGTTTAAGCTTTAGTGCAAAGTATTTAGTGCAAAGAATTTAATACAAATTCCCAGTGGTTTGACTTGAAATACATCAGGCTTAGGCAGACAGAAACATGTGTCTGCGCTTTAGATTGAAGTGTTATAGCAGAGATTATTCATATTTAGCACTCACAGGTGAGTTGGTATTGTCTGGAGTTCAGCACACAGTAGGAGTGGCCAAGCATGTTGTATGTGAAGAAAGCCCTGTTGCCCTACCCTGAGTGGTGCTAAACTTCAGGTTATTTCAAGAGTTGATTTGGTGTGTGACAGTCATCTGTCCTGTTGGTGCCGCTAAGTGTAATAACTATATTACTGGGAAAGAATCTGAAATTAACACCTAATATAAAATTTCTAAATTTAATTAATGCCATGAGCATGAGTGAGTTTTCTTGGTATAGGGAGTTAATAAATGGTGGACAGAATGAAAGTTAGTTGTGTTTCATGTTTAATGTGTTGCGGTTTAATAATCGCAAATTGTCTTCCCTCAGAGTTGGAGGAGGCCCAGAGGCCTTGTCCTCCAGGCTGGTATAAGTTTGCTGACATCTTTTTGAAGTGGGACTGCTGTGCACCCTGGATTGTCTTCAAGAAATGGGTCCATTTTGTGGTGATGGATCCTTTTGTGGACCTGGGCATCACAATTTGTATTGTGCTCAATACACTTTTCATGGCTATGGAGCACTATCCCATGAGTTCAGAATTTGAACATGTGCTCACTGTTGGCAACTTGGTAGGTACTGCACATGAGTAGAACAATCTCCAAGCAGTTTTTATTGTACAAAGAGATGTTCTAGTATACCTAGCTTTACAAGGATAAAGTGATCAAAAAACAATTCTTCTTTTCTATGCAGGTGTTCACTGGTATTTTCACGGCTGAGATGGTGTTCAAGCTCATTGCCTTGGACCCGTACTACTACTTCCAGGTGGGCTGGAACATATTTGACAGCATTATCGTCACTCTTAGCCTGGTGGAGTTAGGCCTGGCCAATGTGCAGGGTCTGTCTGTCCTCAGATCCTTTCGTTTGGTAAGCCTGATCCATAACCCTATTATGAGCCTGTGACTTCAGGCAAAGTTTTTAAAGTGTAATGCTGCTTTCACACCAGGATTCTCATTTTCAGAAAGCATTTTATGTGTAATATTTAAAAAAAATATTCACGCAACATGCACACTATAATTATAACCAAAAAGCTGTTGCTAGTCTTAGCTACTAGCCTAGCTTGCTATCTAGATTATATGTGTTATTATCATTAATAAAGAATAAATAAAGATTGGATTAATTTAAATCAAGAGAAGAGGAGATGCTTGCTTGACTTGATGCAGCCACAGTTAAAGTGGGATATCACATTGTGTACCCGTGAATGTCCTGAAAATAGATTGATATATAACAAGTTGATATTTTAAGTTATATTGCAACATTGGAAAGTTGGCAATGAAATCATACCTTATATTCAGTGGCAGCACTTTTTTTTTTTTTTTAAAGCTCCCAGATTCTGGCCAACTTGCAGCAGCTTCCCATAGGCCAAGTTGGCTGACACCCTAAGTTTACAAAGTTATTCATTTTTTGTAATTAGTCTGATTTAATTAAAATGATTTGTGTTTTTATACTTTCTGTTTTGTGTCCTACACTCCTCTTTTAAATTTACAACTGAATAGTCTCTTTGGGCACAGATGCTTATAACTGGGTGGTACTATCAAGGATACATCTTTGTGGTCAGGGTAGTGGGGGCTCAATGGTTAAGGTTCTGGGTTACTGATTAGACAGTCTGGGTTCAAGCCCCTGCACTGCCAAACTGTGACTGTTGGGCCCTTGAGTAAGGCACTTAAACTTCTCTGCTGTATTGTGGCTGACCCTACACTGTGAAAAAAAATATTTCTCTGTGCAGTAATGTATATGTGACAAATAAAGGCTTTGTCTATCTGGGAAAATGAATGTCTTGTACTTTTAAAACTCATTTATACTGCATAATTAGAGCTTAAACACCACTCTTGTAGACTTGATTTACATTGTACATTAATGTACCTTGCTAAAATTATATTGTATGTGTGTGTGTGTTTCTCTGCTGGTTTTGTTGGAGATAGCTGCGAGTCTTTAAGCTGGCTAAATCCTGGCCCACGCTCAACATGCTGATCAAAATCATTGGTAACTCAGTGGGTGCTCTGGGGAACCTGACTCTGGTGCTGGCCATCATTGTCTTCATCTTCGCTGTTGTAGGCATGCAACTCTTTGGCAAGAGCTACAAGGACTGTGTGTGTAAGATTGCAGAGGAATGCCAGCTGCCCCGCTGGCACATGAATGATTTTTTCCATTCTTTCCTCATTGTCTTCCGCATCCTGTGTGGCGAATGGATTGAAACAATGTGGGACTGCATGGAGGTGGCAGGAGCAGGCATGTGCCTTGTGGTTTTCCTCATGGTCATGGTCATAGGAAACCTGGTGGTGAGTACAGTATGTGTCTGTGTAAGGAAATGGGACTAGATGTTAATTCAGGCGAACTGTGTGAGTCTATGTCTATGTGGTCAAATCAGGGAAAATACAGAAAAGCAATTTTCCTTGAAAATGTGCCTTCTGAGGTTCCAATAATACAACTCAGCTTCATTTTTCCATAATTATGCATTGTACTCATTCTCCATGTCCTCAGTGTGACAAAAGTCCTATAATTAATAAGCAATAATCATTAGTATGGTCTTTAGATTATGCAATAAATAAACCTAGCTCAGCAGACAGTTAGAAATGAGAATTGTGGATCAAGGATAGATAGAACCTAGCCAGTGTGACTGCAGCAGTCTACTCTCTTTTTTTCCTCACTGCAAGGTCTACAAATTTAATGGGCTAATTCTGGATGCATGGGCTAAACCTCAATGAATTCAGCACAAAGCAAAATAAAATTTTTCTGTTCCTGTGTTATTTCCCATTCAACTGAATTGTTGGGTTTTTTCACCAGACAAGTTTTATTTACATGAGGTCTGACCCCTCCTGCTTACGCGAGTAGTCTAAGGTTGTTTTCACACTTAGATTTTTCCCCCAGTACTGTTGTTGATGTGTGAATGCTGTTTTCAAGCCAGGGAGCAGTCCAGAGATCTGATCCCTGGTTCTCTTGAAAACAGTGGTCTGGGGTTCACTTCAAACGAACGTGGGGGTGGTCTACAATAGGTCTGGAAGCTAACCTCACTCAGTGCCACGTGCTGAGTAACGTGATTGGTTCAACTTGTCAACTAGTACTTCCTTCCTTTCAGGAAGCTGGGGAGAGGGTTATTATGGATATATTGATATATAAAACCAGACTTTCACAGCACTGGAGCACTGTAATTAGCTCACTTTTTGGCACCAGCACTTGAGCTGAGAGGGCAGCAAAAAAAAAAAAAAAAGAGGCCCTGCATATGAGATCAGCTCTTTGTTTGTAGGTAAAAAGTAATAAAAACTGCAAACAGATGAACCTAGTGTCTACCATTTTGCAAACCTGAGTGCACAAAAGTGACATATGGAATTTCCCAAATGAGGGAATTCTTCTATCTGAAAGCATGTGTTTATATTGTTTATTTGTTTAAATTGGGAGGTTATGAGCCAAGTGAGTTCATTGGAAAACTTTGAGGGTGGGTGTAAACAGAAATAACTGTGGGAGCAGGAGGGTGTGGTCAGTGAATTAAAAAAATATGCATAGCTCTAGATTAAATTACATATAAAAGCATATGTAATAAGTTGTGTATTATATTGCATTCAGACATGCTACCTAAGAGTATTTTCTTAATTCATTATCACGAGCATTGTGAACATGCTTAATAAGTTTTTAGAGTTCTGGAAAAAGACCAAGTAAACCTGCCAATGCTTTGTAGTGTGCAGAAAAATATGCAGTGTAAGTATAGAGGAAGGGAATACAGATAATACCTACAGCAGCTAGGCTTACTGCTGAGAGGAAAGAGGGAATGAAATGGGTTATCACAGTGAGTTAACAAAAGCATCACCACTCAGCATAAGCAGAGCAAAAACAAGGTTTTGTGTCAGGTTGACACAGACTCAGATACATACACACTCCCATAGCATACTGGGACTCAGCACTGTTTCTTTACTCATGCTTCTATTTAAGTCTTATGATTTGAGCCAGCAAACAGTGGTTCTGACTTGGCTATGTGCTAAGACCCAGCTCAAGTGAACATTTTGGCACATAAGGAACAAACACAGACAGCTGAGAAGCACAGCAGCAGAGTCTGGAGGTCTTGATATGCTCCTGCTTCTCGCTCCACACAGTGCAAAACACATCAGCAGGTTCAGACACTGACACAGGGTATAGTGTCTGCTGGATTGGGTATTGCAATGGTATCTTGAGTGTACACCTCATCCTTCTATCTGCTATATTGATAAAGGAGGTTGGATTATAACGTAAACTGAAATGTCAGTAGCTTTACTGGTGTTTAGATTTGATATGCTTTATTAGTTTCATCAGTAGGCATTAGAGATCATTTATTTTGTTGTCCATCAGTGTACTGTTTTGCTTTGTGTTTCTGAAAATTCTGTTTAGTAGATATTAGTGATTGTTTAACTAAGTTAAAATGCCTTTCAACCAAATCTATCCCCTAACCTTACCGTTCTGCTGTGACCATGATCTACTGCAAAAGCAAGGAAATAAGAATCCAGACGTGGACTAACTCAGTTCAGAACCTAAAGATAGCTTCCCTTCCTGCAGACAGCATAATATTTACTGACTCCATGTCATAGTAGACAGGACAAAAACCTGATAGCTGTTATGTATACCAGTCAGACATTTATTATTGAAAAAAGAAAAAATCAGCTTTCATCATTATGAAGGCCAGTGATACCTGTCCAGTTTGTGAAACATGAAAAAGCTTATCTGTCATATCAGAAGACATCCAAATATATTTTTATATGATGATGATTTGTACATACTCAAGATTAATCTCTAAACTATTTTCTCTTTGTCAATTTCTTAGGTGTTGAACCTGTTCCTTGCCTTGCTGCTCAGCTCATTCAGTGGGGACAATCTCTCAGCGGGTGATGAAGATGGTGAGATGAACAATCTCCAGATTGCCATCGGCCGCATCACCAGGGGCATTAACTGGATCAAATCCTTAATCATCGGCATTTTAAGGCAGATATTGTGCAGGAAGCTTCCTGAGGGTGACACAGGGGGAGCAGAATGTAATGATACAGACAAAAAAGAAAGTTTTTCATTAAACCACCTTGATGAAGGGAAGATGGCAGATGGGTTGACTAACTGTCTGGAAGCTCTGACCCCGAATGTGCCAATTGCCAAAGCTGAGTCGGATGTTGAAGATGAGGAGTCAGAGGATTCATCAGAAGATGAGGATCCAAACAAAAAGAAGGTGTCCTTTATTTTCAGTCACACTGACATTTGTCTTAGTTCCAAAATGGATATTTTTACATTTGTTTAAATTACAAAAGAGTATATGTTTTGTACCAAAAAATTAAAAAAGGCAATAATTAAGCAATATTGCACAAGCAAGAGTGGTGTTATACTGAATATCACCTATGGCTGAATCACAGCCATGCTGATATTCAATACAACAGCACAATTGTAAGTATGATATTGCTCTTATAAACAGTTCTATTAATAAGAAATTAATACCAAGTAATTGACATTTCAGACACAATATGGCCAAATATTTTGTAAACATTCCCTCATCAATAGAAATAGTTCCCAAAGAAGATAGTTGGATAGAGCATTGTGTGTTGACCGGCAGCCCATAGTGACTGACAGCCCAAAGAAACTGTTGTATTAAATGGCTTTAAACTAAAATATGTTGGAATAAATAAAAATGGGAGCAATTCAGAGCAATAATTAATAGTTAAATTGTAGATACTGTATACTATGTTGACATTTGACTTTATTTTTGGAACTATACAGTTGAACATGAACATACAGTTCATGTTGCTGTTTCCTTTGTTAAGACACTAAGGTTATCTACTGTATTTACATAAGAGGTAATTTCAAAATAATTTTTTGGTATTTGATGGCATTGCCTTTTAATGGCTTAAATTGAATCAAACGCAGTGGTAGTCTTCCACAGGCTTCAAGTATTTCTAGATAATACTCTTTCCTCATTTATCCTATGCCATTTATTTTTTGTGCTATTTATTTTTTGTGAAGTGCACCAGTCCCTTTTCCAGCAAAACAGCCTCACAACATAATGCTGCCACCCCCATTCTTCACAGCTGAGATGGTGGTTTTTTTTTTGAAAGTAAATTCCTTTTCACCCTTTTTCTTCCATACATAGTGCTGATAATGATGGCCAAACAGTTCAATATTTTTGTTTCATCTGACCAGAGAACACTCCTCCAAAAGGCTTAATCAACTGCAAATTTCAGCCTTGCATTTTTGCTGGTCTTGGAGTAGTGGCTTCTTCATTGCATGACAGCCTTTCAGGCCATGGGTATGTAGGACTCTCTTAATGATGGTTATACATACTTTGGTACCTGATGCCTCCAAGTCCTTCACCAGTTCCTTTGTAGTTGTCTTGGGGTTCAGTTGAACCTTTTGGACCAAAGTTTATTAGTCTCAATTTATGCCTCTTTCCTGAACCATACAGGGTCTGTGTGGTCCCAAGGGGGCACAAAGGTACTAACTCAAAAGTTAGGTCCTGAAATACAGGCACGGCTGCACTTGCAATTAACTCTTAATTATGACAATCTTCCAATCAGAAGATTCGTTACATCAATTTTTTGGAATGCTCCAGACTGTTCAAAGAGGCAATCGTCTTGGTGTTTTAAAACTTTTGGACCACTGGAAATTTGATATAGTGAATTAAATCTGAAAATTACTCTGGCTCTGATCAATTGTTTTAAAATTACTTCTGATGTGAAGAAAGTAGATGCCACAATTGACTTGCCTAGTTGTGTGTAAACCTTTGTTCCCAACTATAATTCATTTTTTGCTACATCTCTATTCCACATCACTCTTTCTCTCTATAGGGCCAGGGTGTTCTCAATGATGGAGACGCTTCAGTGTGTAGCACAGTGGACTACAGACCTCCAGAACCCCCACCTGAGGAAGAGGAGGAAGAGGAACCAGAGCCTGATGATCCAGAAGCCTGTTTTACTGAAAGTCTGTACCTTTGTTATATAATCCCCCATTCTTCCAATACTTTAATTACAATCGCCATGATTCATAGTAGACCACTAATTATACAATTAAATACAGGCAACATCATAGTTTCTATCTTGCAATTTCCCCTGAAAGGTTTTTCTTTGTTAATTTCCCTCCATCTTGTTCTGTGATAGACTGTGTGAGACGATGTCCATGTCTGAATGTGGACATCACTCAAGGAAGGGGAAAGAGTTGGTGGAATCTGCGCAGAACTTGCTACCTCATAGTGGAGCATGATTACTTTGAAACTTTCATCATCTTCATGATTCTTCTAAGTAGTGGTGCACTGGTATGTCAGAATCTTTAAAATAATAAATACTTTTCTAGGTAAAAGTAACACCTGAGAATCACCTGAGAATCACATGAGAATCATCTTTAACCCCTTAAAACACAAATATAGCATATTCAGAGACTACTATGAAGTATATAGTAACTACTGTGTGTGTATGTGCGTGTGTGTGTGTTTAGGAGGACTTGAATTTTGACAGAGCTTCGGGGCTCTATTTATTCTTTTGTGGGCATTATTCAACTGTCCTTTAATAAACTTAATGGAAATAAGAAAATAAAAACTCAATAGTTCACAGCTTTCGTCTCGTTCAAGTTCAAGTTCACGCTCCATGCGTGTCTATGTGTTGTGTGCAGGCTTCGCCAGCTCCATCTCTCTGATTCACGGCCCCACTGAAAGAAAATACCACAAATAAGTAGGCCGCCAGTAATAACACACAGGTGAGAACAATCATGCGTTGCCTGCCGGTTCAACCGCATCCTCTCTCCATCCACAGCTGACGCTCGACCGAACCCCATCTACCACATACCCCCACCAGCCAACTTAGGCTGGGGAGCTGTCCGCCTGTAGCCAGCTCCCTCCCATAGAAAGAGGAAATCCACCACAGCCACTGTTCTCTCTCACCTGTGGACCACCTCGAACCTTCAATGGCAGAAGTGCCAGATACCAATGAGTGATCTGCACATTGGCATCCTTCATGCAGTGGAGCCACTGGAGTGGGGCGTGATCATAACAGAGGGCAAAGGGGCACCCTAGTGGGTAGTATTGTAAGGGTGAGGATCACCCACTTGATGGCCAAGCACACAAATGCCACTGACAATCATTACTATAAATGATTATGTAATCTAAATACACAGTGGCTTATGCACTGTGCAGGCAGAGAATTCTGTCCATAAATCATGTCCATAAACCCAGCCGTAATATGGCTGGGGCTCCAAACAAACCAAACAGAAGAGTGACAAATTCGTATAGACCAAACAGAGTGGAAATGTCTGTTTTCTTCTGTGGACATTGAGTATCAAAGGAATATGCCAGTACCTCTAGGTTAAATCCACTGTTATCCACATGTTTCCATGGGGCTCTTTGGCTCAAACAGTTGAGTGGTCACTTCTTTTGTATGAGTGTCCTGCATCACTCAGGATAATTTATCTTTAAGTATTGAAAAAAGGGTTGGTGAGTGTGGCTTCTGGCTGAATTATTTGACCATCAGTGTCTCTCACTTGGTCAAAGGTATGGTGAAGACAGCCCCTGTGCATCTGTTCAAAAGGGAAGTCCACAAGGGGAAAGACTGGGTAGGGGAGTAGAGCCCTCCCACTCTTCCAAGTCACCATGACGTGGAACCAATGTTGACAGCCCTGGCACCGCCTCCTCAGTTAGAGCAGCACACAACCCACACCTCACTATGCTGCAGCAGGACCCATCTACAATCACAGTTTTTATTATTTTCCTAAACCCCAGCCAATTAGTCCCCAGAATGAGTGGATGGGTGAGGCGGGGACTATCCATTACCTCAGCACTATTACAGGCATGGTCCTGGAAATTCCTGGTTTGCCTGCTGTGCCAGAAAATCTGCCTGGGCTTTGTGATGGAACTTGTGGGCACAGAAGCTTCTCTCAGTGTAGAGAGAGCAGGAGCAAGGGGAGACAGTGGGGAGAAATGAGAGGAATGGGATTAAAAGGAAGATGAAACCAGGTCTATGTAGCTGGTTTCAAGGCCCAGCCATCTCAATCCCAGGAAGCTGGAACAGGAGCCATCTGGGCCAGGAACCACTGGCAGGTGATCCTCCTCCACCTGGTTGGATTTGTCCAGGGATACTGTCCAGTGGCTCTGCTGTTCCTGCTGGGAGTTGAGCGATGAACTGCTCCAATACCACCAGCCCAACGATCTGTTCTGTGCCCTGCTCCTCTGACAGCAGAGGAAGGGTGAGGGTTTGGGGGATCCAACATAATGTGTGGCCAACCTTGGTGAGCTTTAGTGACCCAGAAGTGTCGACAGTGCTACTGTGTGTTCAGCTGACCCACTGCTGTACTGCCCTCTCAACACTCCGAAACTCCAGCTGTGTCTGTGAGAGCAGGTGCTGAGCAGCGATCTGGGCTTCCCCTGACAGCAAGAGGAGTTACAGAACCTATTAATCCTCCAGCCATTCCCACACAGATGCCGCACGCTTGAAAAGTTCATTGAAGGCCTCCAGCTTATCAGTCAAGGCCATCTTCATGAGTGTCATGTGCTGGATGGTGGGAGCAGTCATAGCGGTAGATTTGGTGGGCTGCAGCAGCTTCTGGAATGCCTGTCAGTCCTCAGCCTGCTCCTGAGCGATAGGCTCAAAGTGTGGCTCATTGGACAGGTCGAGGAAGGCTTGGTTTTGGGTTTTGTCGAGGTTGGCAAGAGACTTTGCTGAGTAGGTAGGCTTCCACAGTGTCTTCTGAGTCCTCTTCCCAAGTTTTGGCATAAGTGTAGAACCTGTGTGTGTGGAGAGGAGGACTCGGGAGACAAGCAGATTTTGATGGAGCTTTGGAGCTCACTTTATTATTTTTCAGTGCTCTTTTCATAAACTTAGCGGAAAATGAGAAACAAAGCACAGTCTCAATAGATTGCAACTTTTGCCTCATTTAAATTCAAGTTCACATTCAATGCGTGCGTGTATGTTGTGTGCAGGCTCTGCCAGCTCCATTTCTCTCTGGTTCACAGCCATTACTAAGAGAAATAATGCACATAAGTAGGCTAACTGTAATAACACACAGGTAAGAACAATCACAGGTTAACGGCCAGTTTAACCCATATCCTCTCTCTATCCACAGCCAATGCTTGACTACACCACCTTTTCATCTATGTTGGACTTTTTAGGTTTAAATACAAGATATAACATAAAAAAAATAGTTCAAATGTGTATTAAAAACAATCGTTATGCATTGCAGCAATTAAAAATTTTATATTTTTTAAAAGATTAAACACTTGGTTTTGAATCTTGCCTGTGCTTCAGTTTTTTCCAAGAACTTTTATTTCAGTAAATCACTACTTTTTATCTTCATTATACTATATTTTTAATTACTATTTTTTGTTTTCCCAGGCCTTTGAGGACATTTACATTGAGCGTCGCAGGGTGATTAAGATTATCTTGGAGTATGCAGACAAGGTCTTCACATATATTTTTGTAATAGAGATGTTACTGAAGTGGGTTGCCTATGGCTTCAAGATTTACTTCACCAATGCCTGGTGCTGGCTGGACTTTTTAATTGTTGATGTATGTTTATTATTTTATATTTTTTTAGGTAGCAGTGTGCTTATCTGACTGATTATGTAGTTTATATTTTGTATAATTTAAAGATAAATGTCTTTAGTGGCTCAACTGTTTTTTTCATCCTTTTTAAGGTGTCACTTATCAGTTTAACAGCAAATTTATTGGGCTATTCAGAGCTGGGGCCAATAAAATCTCTCAGAACACTTAGGGCGCTTCGACCTTTACGTGCCCTTTCCAGATTTGAAGGAATGAGGGTGAGAACTTCTGTCAGAGTATAACTTGTTATTTGCAGGTCTTAGTACTCAAATCATATCATTCTTTTATGACTGCATGACTGTACCACACCCTGAGTTCTATGCTTTTCACTGTCTATACAGGTGGTAGTGAATGCATTGGTGGGTGCCATTCCTTCCATCATGAACGTGCTCCTGGTGTGCCTAATATTCTGGCTGATCTTCAGTATTATGGGGGTTAACCTGTTTGCTGGAAAATTCTACCGCTGCATTAATACCACCACAGAAGAGCTTTTCCCCATTGAGCAAGTGAACAACATAAGTGATTGCATAGCACTAATGCACACTAATGAATCGCGCTGGGTCAACGTCAAGGTCAACTATGACAATGTGGGCTTAGGTTACCTTTCCCTGCTACAAGTGGTGAGCTCATGTTTGGGTTTTTATTTGGAAGTATGCAACTACTTATATTCTGCTAAATATATTAAATATATACATTATGCTATAGACTTAAGTCAAAATATAGACTTGGTTTGATTTCAGAATTTTTGGTTACTGTGGAAAATGTGTATCATCATTGCTCTTCATACTGTTTAATTCAATTTGTTCACTTAAAACTGTATGATTTGATTTTTTTTTTTTTTGCAATGTAACTTTGATGTCCTCTCTTTATTTCCTTGCTTCTGAGGGTACATGGTAATGCTGCATTTTAACCTTATAAGTGTGTAGTTTTTTTTTGTTAGTGAAATACTGAAAAATACTTTTCTGGACTTAGGCTACATTTAAAGGCTGGATGGACATTATGTATGCTGCAGTGGATTCCAGAGAGGTGACTCATTTTTCTTTCAAAGTTTGTAAACACCTGCATCTTTTATATAGCATGGAGCATACACTCTGGCCCTGATTTACAAAGATCTCAAATACTTCTCTAATTTATGTGTTCAAGGGGTAAATTTTGTATGCAAAACATGGGCATGTTGCAAGTAATTTATAAAGAAATGCCTGAATTAAATGTGCAAAGTAGGGACAGATAACAATATTTAAATTAGGGGTTTGCCTGTGCTGTTTGTTTTTGATAGTTGCGGTAAGTTCAGATCTTACCAAATTCTCCTACTCCTACAAGTTAAACTGAAACTATCCTTAGCCACACACACACACACACACACACACACACACACACACACACACACACACACAAAATATATAACAGTGATTAAATGCTGTTCAACAAAACAAAAGCTGTTCAAAATACAATATGAATGCAAAATAAAAATAAAAAAGTTCTGTTCATAGGGTAGGATGAATGAAAAACCTTTTCACAGTCTCTGCTTAACTGCTGCTACACATTCTTTTTTTCAAAAATTTTAAAATATGAAATTCCCCTTAGACCCTGTAAAATCAGCTTGCATGTTTTGTGTGGGTGGTATCAGGTTTGCACGTTCTTAAACGTATAAACTTATGCACAGAAGCCTCTCAGATTAGTTTGAGTTAAAAAGTTTGAGAGAAGATGGAAGTTTGTTCATTATGTTTTAGAATTTGTTCATACAAATCAGACTGACAGTTTCATTTAAATTATTTATTTCTGTTTATTTGCAGGTGGAAGAACAGCCATCATATGAGATTAACATGTATATGTATCTGTATTTTGTCATTTTCATCATCTTTGGCTCCTTCTTCACCCTCAACCTCTTCATTGGTGTCATCATTGACAACTTCAATCAGCAAAAGCAAAAGATGAGCACCAGTTCTTTTATCTTAGAAAGGTTGATTTACCATAGATAGAAAAAAATAATCGTGTATTTGTTATTTATTCTGTACTTTGGTGGGGAAGATCTCTTCATGACAGAGGAGCAGAAAAAGTACTACAATGCCATGAAAAAGCTGGGTTCCAAGAAGCCTGTCAAACCCATACCTCGCCCTGAGGTATGCAGAAATCAACATGACTAAGCAGAACACTGCACATTCTGCTGTTGTTTTGTTTGCATTCTGAGAGTTGACTATCTTTTAGACACTACTCATTTAAGTATAGCCAGGATGTTTTTGGTTCTTTCCTAATGGTCATCCATTATGTTCATCATCATCTTCCAGAATATGATCCAGGGCCTGGTGTTTGACCTCATCTCTCAGCAGTTCTTTGACATCTTCATCATGGTGCTGATTTGCCTCAACATGGTAACCATGATGGTTGAGACAGATGACCAAAGTGAAGAGAAAGAAAATGTTCTCTACCTGATCAACCTAATCTTCATTGTTATCTTCACTGGGGAGTGCATCCTCAAAATGTTGGCACTGAGACAATACTTCTTCACTGTGGGATGGAATGTGTTTGATTTCATTGTTGTCATCCTTTCAATAGCTGGTAGGTTCTGAGCAAACAGACACAGCAAATTGCTTATTAGATATCAGTTTTTATTGACTCTGGTTCATTGACTCTGGTATGTGGTTTAAAGTTTAATAAAACTATGTTTCAAAATTGTGAGTAACTAGTGAGATATTGCCCTGCAATATGCAATATAATACACAAATACACAGTGCTATTCCTATTGCTGCTGAGACTGTGTGGATGGATTCTTATACTGTTTTTGTTTGTTTTCCCAAAGGACTTATGCTGTCAGACATAATTGAGAAGTACTTTGTGTCCCCAACCCTGTTCCGTGTCATCCGCTTGGCTAGAATTGGCCGTGTGCTACGTCTTATCAAAGGTGCAAAAGGCATCAGGACGCTTTTATTTGCTCTGATGATGTCACTCCCTGCCCTGTTCAACATCGGCCTGCTTCTCTTCCTTATCATGTTCATCTTTTCTATCTTTGGCATGTCTAACTTTGCCTATGTGAAAAAGGAGGCTGGTGTTGATGACATTTTTAACTTTGAGACCTTTGGGAATAGCATCCTCTGCCTATTTGAGATCACAACTTCAGCCGGATGGGATGGACTACTGCTACCCATGCTAAACAGCGGTCCTCCTGACTGTGACCCTGACGTTGTCAACCCTGGAACGGATGTGAAGGGCAATTGTGGCAACCCAGGCATGGGCATAATGTTCTTCTGCAGTTACATTATCATGTCTTTCTTAGTGGTGGTGAACATGTATATTGCCATCATCCTGGAGAACTTTAATGTTGCCCAGGAGGAGAGCAGTGACCCGCTATGTGAGGAAGACTTTGAGATGTTTAATGAGACTTGGGAGAGGTTTGACATAGAATGCACGCAATTTTTGGACTATGACCGTGTGTTTGACTTTGTTGATGCGCTGCAAGAACCCTTGCGTATTCACAAACCTAACAGAATCACACTGGTCAACATGGATCTGCCGGTCGTAATAGGAGACAAAATCCACTGTCTAGATATTATGCTGGCCGTCACCCAACATGTGCTGGGAGACACTACTGAGATGGCAGCCATGAGGGAGAGCATGGAGGCAAAGTTCAAGATGAACAACCCAAGTTCTGCATCCTTTGAGCCCATTACCACCACTCTGAGGAGAAAGGAGGAGGAGCGGGCAGCCATTCTGATCCAACGTTCATACCGCAAACATCTCCTCAAGCGCGCTATCCGCCACGCCTCCTACATGCAACGCTCCAAGAAAAGAAAAGTGAGGCGGCAGGAGGATGAGGAACCACCAGAAATAGAGGGTCTGATAGCACGCAAGATGAATGCTCTCTATGGCAGCAATGCAGAACTGGCTATGGCTCTGGAGCTTAAGTCTAGGCCTATGCCAGTCAAACCCACTTCACCTGGTCTCACAGTTCCAGTAACCTACACACGGGCCCAAGGCCGACAGAGAGTAGTGCCAGTAGAAGTCACAAATGAAGTAGTTCTCCGTTCTGCACCCACAACTATGCAGAATTCTTCACGTTCAGAGGTGGAGGCAGCAAAAGAATCAATAATATAGTAGAGAGACAATGTTCAACATTTTTTGTCTTTTTTATGCAAAAAGTGGTGTGTTAAACTGGAGTATCAGCTGCACAAAAAAAGAAACCATACTGATGCTCTGCAACACACATCAATTTTATATTGAAGGTTATTGAGGTGATGTTTATTGGCGTCCAGTTGTGATATTTTTTATCACAATAGATTTTTTTCTGCATCTGTTATGGAGCTGATTTGTTTTGTTGATCAGTCTGTTCTGTGCTCAAAGATGAAACACTAATCCTGTGGCAAACTTTAGATTAGTCATACTATTGTTTTCCATTTCCCCAAAATCTGCAGTATTTTTGTGTATTCATGTTCACCATTTAAAGTTGTCCACTTCCTGGTATTAAGACGAAAGTTGTTAGAGGCTTTTTTTTTTTACTAAAATATACTTCCTCACCCTTCACCCTAGAGCTGCTGTAACTAGTCCCTGATTTGTCTTGGGGCCTCACTTTCCTTTGCACTATTTTTAGAACCCAGTTCATGGCCTGCCAGTTTACAACGGAGAGACAGAATGAGTAGAATCTGATCAATTACATGGGAGGTATACTGTCACATTGGGCACTATGTGCAACTGCATAAGGCATACATAACCAGTACAGTACATACTTCCTGTAGTGTTTATTATGAGTCTCTGAATACATTCAGTCAACCAGGTCATTTAAAAATGATTAGGGCTGTTATATAAGTGGTGAAATGTTTTTAAGAACAAAAGTAAAAATAAAGTATAAGATTGAGATTCCAAGAATGTGGCAGAGGTATTTTTATGACTATGGGTGCAAGTGGCAACCTGGTGCAGAAGGGTTTGGTTAAAATTAATATATTATGAAGAGGTGTGGCTGTGATATCCACCCAGATAAGCTCTTCTTATTAGTATCAGCACAATTATGTTGTTGTAATGACATACAATTAAATGCATTTTTTGTCTTCCCATGCTCTTTTGTGGGCCTCTCTCAACGTGTGTGCGCTCATGCTTATTTTGGTTAATTCCTCTTCTCTATGTTGGCAATATTTTTGTGCTTAATTACACGTCAGCTATCTGGATAAAATTATTCGGTCAGATATACACCGATCAGCCATAACATTAAAACCACTGACAAGTGAAGTGAATAACATTGAATATCTCGTTACAGTGGCATCTGCCAAGGGGTGGGATATATTAGGCTGCACGTGAACAGTCAGTTCTCGAAGTGGATGTATTGGAAAAATGGGCAAGCGTAAGGATCTGAGTGA
The DNA here is from genome assembly GCA_037577455.1 of Pangasius macronema. Lineage (NCBI taxonomy): Eukaryota > Metazoa > Chordata > Actinopteri > Siluriformes > Pangasiidae > Pangasius > Pangasius macronema. The sequence continues at coordinate 4,866,276 of CM074956.1, forward strand.
CTTTGACAAAGGCCAAATTGTGATGGCTAGATGACTGGGTCAGAGCATCTCCAAAATGGCAGTTCTTGTGGGGTATTCCTGGTAGGTAGTGGTTAGTACTTACCAAAAGTGGTCTAAGGAAGGATAACCAGTGTACCAGAGACAGGGTCATGGGTGCCCAAGGCTCACTGATGCGTGAAGGGCGTGAAGGCTAGACTGTCTGCTCCGATCCCACAGAAGAACTACTTTAGCACAAATTGCTGCTGAAAAAGTCCATGCTGGCTATGATAGCAAGGTGTCAGAAGACACAGTACATCGCAGCTTCCTGAGAATGGGGTTGCATAGCCGCAGACCGGTCAGAGTGCCCATGCTGACCCCTGTGCACCACCGAAAGCACCTACAATGGGCACATGAGCATCAGAACTGGACCATGGAGCAATGGAAGAAGGTGGCCTGGTCTGATGAATCATGCTTTGTTTGACATCATGTGGAAGGTGGAGAGCATGTATGTCACTTACTTGGGGAAGAGATGGCACCAGGACACACTATGGGAAGAAGGCAAGCTGGTGGAGGCAGTGTGATGCTCTGGGCAATGTTCTGCTGGGAAACCTTGGGTCCTGTCATTAATGGGGATGTTACTTTGACATGTACCACCATTGTTGCAGACCAAGTACACCCCTTCATGGCAATGGTATTCTCTAATGGCAGTGGCCTCTTTCAGCAGGATAATGCGCACTGCCACACTGCAAAAATTGTTCAGGAATGGTTTGAGGAACATGACAAAGAGTTCAAGGTGTTGACTTGGCCTACAAATTCCCCAGATCTCAATCTGATCGAGCATCTGTGGGATGTGCTGGACGAACAAGTCCGATTCATGGAGGCCCCACCTTGCAACTTACAAGACTTAAAGGATCTGCTGCTAATGTCTTGGTGCCAAATGACATAACACACCTTCAGAGGTCTTGTGGAGTCCATGCCTTGAAGGGTCAGAGCTGTTTTGGTGGCACAAGGGGGACCTACACACTATTAGGAAGGTTTTAATGTTATGGCTGATTGGTGTAATTAGTTAGTAGTTTGGTGAGCTATTCTTTATTAAAGACAAGACATTTATGGTACATTCACAAAGCTAGGTTGTAAGAAATCTGTAAGGACTGTGGTTGAACTCAGGAAAATACCATTTTGGCATTGAGTCTGTGCTAAACTGTTCATTGCATCGACAGATTTCAACTGTCACATCCACTGTTGTATTTCTTCACCCATGTTCCCACAGACACATACAATTTAACACTTAAATAGCAACAGAGTAAAAGTGTACGAAAATAGGGAAAAAAAAACAACAATTTGTTACACTTGTGCTGGGATGCAAAATAGAGCCCTTAGATGTTTAAAATGTATGTTATTCATATAAACTTATTATTTAACATTATACTAGTACAATTAGTATAATAAAATCAGTTTGCTAGTTCTTGTAGTCTTTCATTACACAGTGCCATACTTTTTATGTATGCTTAATGAAGTTGTACTTTGTGTACTTTGTGACCAAATTTATTTAAATCCAACTCATAGTTTGTAAATTAATTAATTTAGTGTTTTTATAAATACATTGTGAGACATGCTTAATACACTAAACTGGCTGATATTAGAAATTAAACTGAGACATCCTTAATGTAAGGGTTCTTGGACTTTTCTCAAGCTGAGTGTCTTTCAGGAATATCTAATAATTAAATAAAACATCATTATAGGAGTTATGATTAGGTTTAGTTAAATCATTTTACATTCAAACCTATATAGCATGTCAAGCTATGTTTTTTTTTGTTTTTTTTTACTGTTTTTCAGAGCAACAGTAAGTAGTTAATATTAATAGACTCTGACTGCAGTATTATTTTACCATGTTTACAGTTTGTATTGCAATTTTGGTATAAATTTAGCAACTTGATATTAAATTTTTATGCATTAAATCGAATTGGCCTGCTGTTTGTGTTATAAATCATAATCGATAGTCTGCTAGTTAAATTAATCTATAATCATGGCAATATATTTTAATTTATTGACAGTGTCAAATAGTTTGTATTTGTGATGAAATTTATTTGTTTTTATTTTGTAATGCATCAGCTTAAGGACGTTTTTGGAAGCTGAAACCATAAGTCTTAACCTAATTACTAATGTCTTACTCCTGAAAATGTGCAAATTAATAAATGAAGCTCTTTTGATTTATTTGTTGCAGATTTTTTATTTTTAGGAACACTCATAAAGCTATGCTCAGAATTGTTTCTGTTTTGCATGAAGAGAAATTGTAGTGCTTTAGGCTTATATTGGCTGTATATACAGTACTGTGCAAAAGTCTTAGGCCCCCTATTTTTTTTTAAAGTACAAAGTTTGTTATAGATTTTTATTTTAAATATTAAAATAAAAAAAGATTTTAGATTATCGAAGTTTTTCAGCACAAAATAAAATGTTACAGAAAAATTTTTGTATGTCAGTAAAGAAAGCAGCATATTACGTATTTTTTCAGACAAAACACATAACGAAGGCTGCTGGGTTTCACTGCAGAAATAAGAAGCGAGTCGACAGTCAAAGTCTCCAGGCGAACTGTGGCTGCTTCTGCAAGATGCTCAGTAACACTTAAAGCTCACTTCCTTATAACTTATACAATTCCTTATAACTTATAACTTATAACTGTACAAATTGTACCTGAGACTATTTATTTTTTTAAAGCGAAAGGTCATCACACCAAATATTGACTTTGTTTCATTTATTACTTTTTACTCCTCTTTATAGTTTTTTTTTTATGTAGAAACATTTACAGCATTTCTTTGCATGTGCTTAAGACTTTTGCACAGCACTGTATATTATGCATACCGTATGTTAGATGCTTTCTCCCCCTTTCCCTTCCTTTATATAATTATTTAACACAATTTTGACTGAAACAAATGTTATTGTGATCGATCTGTCAGTATCTTTTCACATATGCAAGGCTTAACTTAAAAACTGTATGTTTTCCCTTCTCACAGTATACGTTTATAAGAAGCAATGAAGAATGTTACACCATCCTATGAAATGACTTTTTTTTTCAGGAGAGAATATACACTCTCAGAAACCTTACTTAAGTAGTTTTTATCTTTAAGATTATGCCCCCCTTCCTGGCGCTTCCTGGGTGCCCTCCTCCACTAGTTGTTTTACACCTTCTATTTTTCTTGCGGCAGTGAGTTAGCTTCACCTCAGGTAACACGTGATAATAACACTTATGCAATTTAAACTCTGTTCAGTGCATTTTCTTATTTTACCTACCCTGATTTTTGCATATTGCATCCCATATTTGTATGCCAAATATTTCACTTAACTTGTACTTTCATTTGCCAATTAGCTGGATATTTAATATTCACTGTTGAGCACAGAGGACATACTACAAAATACAATATGGACAACACCATGTTAATAGTTTTTCAGTGATATTATGTTTGGTATGTTAATTACTAAACTATAGATATACTATATAGTATATATAATTATAAAATGTGTTTAAAAAAAAACTCAGGTCCTGAATATTGACATGTATCAGACACATCAGATGTGTGTGTGTGCGCATGTGTGTGTGTGTGTGTGTGTGTGTGTGTGGGTGTGTGTGTGTGTATTCTTATGATTTGAGTCATCTGGAGATGTCTTAAGAACACCATGTTCAGCAGCAGGCAGTAGAACTGGTCAAACAGAACCAATCAATAGCACCACTTGGGAAAAAAAGAGAATATCACAGAGGTTTTTTTTCCCTTTTACATATGAAACACATCCAACCAGACAGGCTGTCCAAATTTTCACATCCCACTCCTGTGCGCAAGCTGAAACTTATTAAAATCTTAAAACTTTATGTTGTGATTCTTTGACTCATTTTAGATGGCATAACTGAAACAATACCACATCTGTAACAGCACTGTAAATGTGTCTTAGTGTGACTCTTAATAGAACACATTGCCGCTATATAGGTGCTAGAAGTTATACCCTATGGAGCGTACCTAAAGGGGACGTAGAGATATATCAAAGTATCTCTTAAAGGGGTACTTTGTCCAAATCCACACTTCACCAGTGACCCTGAAGCTACATGAAAGCTAAAACAGGCCATGTAATATTGTGTAAAGGAGATCCTATGCTTCCGTCCTTGATAGGAATAGATTATAAATATTCTTTCTAAACCATTTAATAGTTTCTTTGATGTAACATCATAATGACACATATTTTCTTCCTAATAACCCAAGCAACTCTGGGGCTGAGTAGTACAAATATAGCTAAAATACAAATAGCGGGAATGTAAATATGGCGGTTTATGAATTTGACTATTGCTGCTTCTATTTATAACCCTGGCAGATAAATTGTGGGTGGATAGTAACATTATTGTTAGAGTTACTTTAATGTTTCATGAAAAAATATGGTTGCGTTTCTATGGTTATGTGTGACTTTGTGACCTTCTATTGTGTGTCTATTTATAAATTATATCAGATTATGCAAGTTAAACATAGTGTATCACTTCCAGTTAGCTGAAGGATGACCTTCTTAACAAGTCTGCAGAGACTGCCAACTCACATCTACCTACACACATCGCATCTATTTTGGTACACCCAAGCAAGCAGTGGAAACACACACATTTCTTTTCTGCTAATAAACTATATAAACCACCTGGTGATTAATGTGAGAACACAGTGCAGGATTCAGATGTTCTCAGCACTGGCAAACAGACAATACAGGGCTCTTCCTGTCAGCTACACAGCAGTATTAACTCGTAAGTCATGAATGCTGTGTCTGCACTACAGTTTACATGTGAATAGTTTTAAATACTTTACATTTCATTTTAGTAAAATTCAAACATCCATTTTATCTTTTATCCCTTTATATTATCACTTTCTCACATAGCTTCTGACCCTGTAATGAGAACTGAAAAATCTCTAGTTGTCTACTGGTATTTAGGTTCAGATTATCAGTAGGTATATAACTGATACATACTTAATTCTCTAATGTAGACTAACATAAATTAGTCATACTTCAGTTTTTCTAAAAGTAGCTACGGAAATACTTTCTGCACTACACTCTTAGCAAAAATAGTCCCTTCCATATGGAACATGTAGTGTGCTACATTAAAATAAAAATGTATTTAAAAAATATTTTTTATTTTATTAAAATAAAACAAATTTTGTTCATTTTACTTGTTCCAAATGGATATTGATATCACATCAATGATATTATTGTATTTTATGTTGACCACTAAGCTAGAATAACTTACTGTATTCCTCTTCATGATGTTACAGACTGAACTGGCAAACTGGAAAACAAAACACCACTTGGGTAGGACTAAGATGTACATCCAAACTGAAGCTTTATCATAAAGATATTTTGCTACAGCACAAAACGTATGTGAAGAAACCTGATAATGAGAAATTAGCATTAATTAACAGAAACGCAAGCAACAAAAAAAATTCTAAGATTTCAGAAAGCTTTGAACCAATCGATTTCAGTTTTCTTTTCAGGCATGTTTTCACTTCCAGGTGAGCAGAAAAGCATCTCAGAATGCACAACATGTCAAACCTTGAGGCGAATGTGCTACGACAGCTGAAGACCACATCAGCTTTCACTTCAGGAATGTTTTCTTGGCACACTTTGGGCCAATTAATATCAATTGAATGCCACAGGCTGTTTGAGTATTGTTGCTGACTATGTGCATCCCTTCATGGCCACAATTTACCCATCTTCCAATGGCTACTCCGAGCATGATAACGCACCATGGCATTGGCAAAAGCCACCTCAATCTGGTTTCATGAACATGACAATGAGTTCAGTGTTCTTCAGTGGCCTTCCCAGTCACCAGATCTGAATCAAACAGAACACCTTTGGGATGTAGTAGGACGGGAGATTTGCAGCATGAAAGTGAAAAATTTGAAGCATTTGGATGATGCAGTCATGTCAACATGGACCAGAATCTCAAAGGAATGTCTGCAAAATCTTATGGAAGCCATGCCATGAAGAACTGAGGCTGTTTTGAGAGCCAAGGGCGGCCCAACCCAGTGTTAGTACAGTGTTCCTGATAAAGTGATCTGTGAGTATAAGGTATTGTTAGATTTCATTAAATATTTTAAACAGCAAAAATGTTCCTTCATCTGAACCAAGAATTTGGTGATAAAATGTAATTCCCAACCCATAATCACACAGGAACCAGCTTTTATTTTGTTCAGTTAAGACTAACAGTATGTATTAGCTTATGTCTTCATGCGCTCTTCATGCTTTTATCCAGTTGTTCTGCCTCACTTGATTATTTTTCTCAACAAATATGTGGCATGACTATGTTTAACTGAAATAACCTTTGTAAAATTTGAGTGAACCTCACTGTCTTTATTAAATAATATGATTCATTACTTTTGTACAGTGTAGATGTCAGAGAGAACATAACAACTGACCTTGTGGAGGCAACTGCTGCACAATTTGAATGCCACACATGAAGAATCAATTTCTGAACTGCAAAGAACTTAAGAACGTAAAGAAACAATTTAAGCATTCAGAATAGATTCAATATACTGTATATAATAGGTCTATATATAACTATTGTCTGTACTAAAGAAACTTTCAAAAAACAAATTCTAGGAGGACGGGATGGGTTTAGCTTGTGTAATTTCTCTTGACCACTGTTAGTTATTTTTTTCCAGATTATGACTCAAAACTTATGCCTGAATGGTTTAATTTGCATAATGCCCAGTGACTGAATCTTACTATGACTGCTTAGTGATATCCACCCCCCTTATGGTACAGGGAGGTCCATACATTTATCTCTTTTTCCCTCTCTCTGTCTCTCTCTATCTCACACACACACACACACACATACAGACACACACACATTCTCTTCTGTATGAAATTAATCTCATACACGCCGTTGTTCATGTCAGAGTTTCTTGGATGAATGTCAGACTCAATGAGATCATGAACTACATACTTGAAGGTTATTTTCTGCTGTTGTTGGTCAACCTCTCAGGTAAGACACCAACTAACAATTTGAAAAAGATCATTTTTTAAAATGTGCTAATTGATTTTTTTTAAAGAGAGCCTTTTTTTCGCTTGATGCATAACAAGTAATCTGAGCAGTTTTGTGCATTTTGTGCTATACTGTGCAGGTAAATCAGTTAACGTGCTAAGTCATTTTGGTTGCATTTTGGTTGCATGCATTCGTTTATGTATTCATCATTACTAAATTCTAAAAGGCTGTAGAAAGGCAAAAGTGTTTTGCATATAGTGGATGTGTTGTTTTCAGTCTTCTACTTCTCTACTTCCTCTCCATCTGTGCATAAAAGAGGAAGTCACAAATGTTTCAAAACATGTCTGTGTACCTTTCACCATTTCAATAGTATTGTTGTTGATCTTTGCTTGAATGAAAGTACTTAAGTAAAGTACTCCCATGTGAAGTGTGTTTCAGTGCAGTCATTTGGGCCTTTGGGCTCATATTGCTGATCATACAACATTTCCTTTTTCCCCTTTCTGTCTTATATCCAGTGACGGCTGATTTTCAAGTTCAGCAGAAGCCCAGGTTTTATGGTGTCAAAGTGGGAAATAAGGTGGGATTTACATGTTCTGCTTCTGATCTCACCCTTCGTCAGGCAGTGGTGATGTGGTACAAGGTTGAAAAATATGAAGACGACAAAGATCTCACACGTCCATTAAACAATCAGAGAGCATCTCATCGTTCAGGTAACACGAAGGGTCAGTTATTCATCAAGAATGTAGAGGTCAAAGACAGTGGCATTTACTACTGCAAGATAAACCAGACTTGGGGACCTGGAACAGAGCTGCAAGTATTCAGTAAGTGCGCACTAAAGGTCTCTAGACCAAAAGCATAAGGTGCATATAGGTGTGCGTGAAAGATCAGTTTCTAAGGACATTTTTTTCACTGTTTTACCCTTGTCTCCATCAGGACGGAGAAAACCGAAAGTGGTTGAACGGAGGAACTACATAAAAGACATAATCATTTTCTTCCAGGGTTTTCTCATCATGTTGTGTGTAATCATTCCCTTAGTCTGGTATTACAGACTGGTAAGAGCCACACCCATCAAAACGCACACACAAAGCTCTTCTTGTGTATACCATCACTAGCATATTTGCTTTGTGAACATTTATCTGCATGGTGACAGAATAAATAAATAATGTTAGTTTAACTGATGATCACTGGATGTAACTAATCATTCGTTAGCTTTCTCTCATTCTTTAACTCAGCTCAGGAAAATTTTTTGTATGGTACATATTTGTTTGCCGATTGTAAGAGTAAAACAGACATGAGCATCGAACACATAGAGTATATAGTGAAAACAAATTGCTTTTTAATTGCTTTTTCCACAGACAGCTGAGTGCTTCCAATTTCCTAATATTTTTAGTAGTGTGATGACTCTTTAAGTCATCTCTCGTCTAAAAGTATTTTGAGATCACAGTGTGGTTGAGTTCTCAAATCTAATTGGCCAGAACGTTTTGATTCATATTTTTCTTAAATAACAGCAGTTCAGACAATAGTTCTTGCCACAGGAAAAGTCGTGTTTATAAAGGGTTATACTAATGAGCTTATTCTAATATGTTGTGGTTTCTAAAACTATAATCATACCACTCATTTTTGCGCTTTGATCTCACTAAATCTCAGTAAAAATATATATACACTCACCGACCACTTTGTTAGGAACACCTGTACAACTGCACATTCATGCAGTCAACTAAGCAGCCAATCATGTGGCAGCAGCCCAATGCAAAAAAAAAAAATCATAATTCTGCAGATACAAGTCAAGCGTTAATATTCAGTTAATATTCACAGCAAAGAAAAAAAGTGACTTAATTGTGGCATGATTGTTGGTACCAACTAGTTTGAACATTTCAGAAACTGCTGATTTCCTGGGATTTTCACACACAACAGTCTCTAGAGTTTACACAATGGTATGAAAAACAAGAAAACATTCTGTGTGGTGGAGTGGAGGGTCTGCAGGCTGAAACACCTTGGTGATGAGAGATACCAGAGGAGAATGACCAGACTGGTCTGAACTAACAGGAAGTCTATAGGAACTCAAATAAGCGCTCTTTACAACCATCGTGAGCAGAAACTCATCTCACAATGTACATCAAACACATCAAACTGTGAGATGGGCTATAACAGCAGAAGAGCACATTAGGTTCCACTCCTGTCAGCCAAGAACAAGAATCTGAGGCTATTATGGGCACAGACTCCCCGAAAATGGGCAGTTGAAGACTGAAAAAAGACCATGATTGATGCTTTGTGCATGCTGAGATGCTTTTCTGCTCACAACGGTTGGAAAGAGTGATTATTTGAGTTACTGTATGCTTCCAGTTTGAACCAATCTGGCCATTTTCCGCTGATCTCTCTCACAACAAAGCGTTTCCACTCACAGAACTGTCACTCACTCAATGTTTTTTTGTTTGTTTGTTTTGTTTTGTTTTTTTCCACCATCCTGTGTAAACTCTAGAGACTGTTGTGTGTGAAATTCCCAGGAGATCGGTAGTTTATGAAATAGTCAAACCAGCCCTTCTGGGACCAATATTTGTGCCATGATTAATGTCACAGAGATCACACTTTTTCTTCATTCTTATGTTTGATGCGGAAATTAACTGAAACTCTTGATCTGTATCTGCATGATTTTTTGCCACATGATTAGTTGATTAGATCACTGCATGAATGTCCAGTTGTACAGGTGTTTCTAAGAAAGTGAATGGTGAGTGTATATATAATCCTGAGAACACATTTAATTAAGTGTAGACTGACCTTATGCACAGCTTAACTTATAAGTTTCTGAGTGACATCACTAAGACTGACTATGAACCAAAATTGTTCAACCTGATTGCTCAGGATCTGCAGATAGGAATTTGTTAATTTACTACACAATACAGACCTCCTGTCTCTGCTTTTATTGTAGCATACACCTTTACATTTATTATGATGATTAATTACGGATGTTGGCACCACATTTGTAGCATGATTTGCAGCTGATAATTGTGCAGATTATGCAGAAAGCAGATTTACATGTTCTCTCTCTCTCTCTGTCTATCTATCTCTTATATCAGGAGCAAAAAGAGGAAGCTGTCTATGAAGAGCCTGAGCATGATCATACATATGAGGTGCTGTTTTTAATTACTTTATTATATAATTAGTGACACTGTATGCAGTTAGAAGTTTGGAAAATATAATTACACCTTTATAAATGCCAGCTGTTCATTATGAGTTTATGAAGCAGCTTAACAGCATTGTGTTTTTGGTTGGTTAGCTCTTCAGAGAAAAGAGCTGCAGCCATTGTAGCGTGTCTTACAGGAAGAGGAAGTGTTAAGAAATAGAGAAGAGTGCACAGAACATGACTGCCATTATGTCTTCATGCCCACCACTACTCTTTAACTTTTAGTCCATTGATAAAAAAAAACAACTTTTGTTTTTTATTTACTGCCATGATCCCTTTCTCACTGTCATTTTCTGTCTCTCTATTTTTTTTTCACTGTATCTATCTTCCTCTTTTCTGTATGCCTCTCTGTCTAATGTCTGTCTCTGTCTTTCCTCTTTCATCTGTCTCTTTTCCTTTAAATGTCTTTTCTTTCTGTTTCTCTATCTTGCTTTTTCACTGTCACTTTTTTGCCTATCTCTCTTTCTGTCTTTTTGTCTTTATCTCTCTCTGCCTTGCCTTCTTCCTCAAACTCTCTCAGGGTTTGGAGATTGAGCACTGTGGGGACCTCTATGAAGACCTAACTGCATTTTCTCAAAACCCAGATGCAGAGGCATCCTGGGAAATCGAGTCTCCAGAACAGGAGTGATAAGATTATGATTCAGAGTATATATCGTTTAGTAGGCAAACTGAACTACATGATTTTCTTGGAGAAACATTTTTTTTGTAGATTGAAAATGTAGGATTACATCACAGCAATACATACAATATATAAAAATTAAGCATAGTACACAAAACATTTTATCATCTACCATGCTTAATTTTTCCTACATCCTCTCTATATTATATAATATATAATATGTAATATAATAATATATATTATATAATATAATAAGCCTTGCACTTACTTAGTCCTTAGTTTTTTATGTATTCTTTTGTTTCACTATATATATAAGATATAATATTATATAATATAATAAGCCTTTAACTTACTTAGTACTTAGTTTCTTTTGTACTCTTTTGTTTCATTAAAGGCCAAGATCTGCTTTATTTTATTCACCAGCTTAAGCTTGGTTTGTTGAAACTATTCATTTTATGGTGCTCTGTGTATTAGTATCAAAAATATTTAAAAAAAAAAAAAATCTTAATGGAAAGGACGAGTTATGAGATTTGTTCCACCAGAATAAAGACATGTGGCCATCAGCTGTGTTCTCTTTCACTTCATATCTATTTCCAAACATGCGACCAAATTGGTCAGGTGATTTTCCACTGCATCGACCATTTATACACATTTTAAAAACTCAGACTCCCATCCATGCTCAAAGACTATGATATTACAGTATATGAAAAAAAGTTAACTCAAAAGTAATAACATGCTTAATGATGTGCTGATTCTAAAACACACGCATGCTAAAAGTCTAAAAATATGCATGGAGGTTTATAGCACTAAGAACCCAAAATACAGATCTAAATACACTACACATGCAAAATTAACAACTATAAGATGATAAAAACAATTCTGATGCTGGTTCGCTAGGTCACAGGCTAAGAATACCATCAGTCCAAAAACTCTGTTAGGGAGGTAATATAGTAACAAGCACTCAGACAATATAAAGTTTTTTTAAGTGCTAATTTAAGTACTTTAGGAAGCAGTAAGTCTTTAGACGCCGCTTGAAGACCGCCTTGGTGCCAGAACAGAGAAGAGTCTCAATGCATGCCTTCCTTGTACCCTGAGAGATGGTGGGACCAGTCGAGCAGTGCTAGAGGATCGGAGGGAGCATGGTGGTGTGCAGGTTGTGATAAGTGCTTTGAGATAAGTGGGTGCTGGTCCATTTTTGGCTTTGTAGGCAAGCATCAGTGTTTTAAATCTGATGCAGGCAGCTACAGGAAGCCAGTGGAGGGAACAGCAAAATGGGGTGGTGTGGGAGAACTTAGGAAGGCTGAAAACCAGTCATGCAACTGCAATCTGGATCAGTTGCAGAGGTCGAATGGCGTTCAGAGGTAGGCCTGCCATGAGCGAGTTGCAGTAGTCCGGTCTTGAAATGACAAGGGACTGAACAAGCACCTGAGTGGCCTGTGTGGATAGAAATTGACGAATCCTTCTTATGTTATAAAGGAGAAATCGTCATTATTGTGTCAGATTAGCAATATGAGAGGAAAAGGACAGTTCATTGTTCAAGGTTGCATGCCGTAATCGAAGGTGAGATCAGAAAGTAGTCCAGGGAGATCGCAAGATCCTGACATGAGGAGATGAACAGCAGTTCAGTTTTGCTGGGATTAAGTTGCAGCTGATGAGCCTTCATCCATGATGAGATGTCTGCCAGACATGCTGAGATCTGAGCAGAAACATCAGTGTCTGAGGGAGGGAAGGAGAGGAGTTGAGTGTCATTCACATAGCAGTGGTATGAAAACCCATGTGATGATATGACCGCACCAAGAGATCGAGTATAGAGGGAGAACAGGAGAGGACCAAGTACTGAGCCTTGTGGAACAGCAGTGGAGAGTCTTCAGGGAGCAGATGTAGATCCTCTCCATGTCACCTGATATAAGTGACCTTCCAGGTAGAGAGCAAATCATTGCCATGCTGCACCACGAATTCCTAGACTCATGAGGGTGGACAAGAGATTCTTGTGGATCACTGTGTCAAATGCTGCTGAAAGGTCAAGGACGATGAGGACTGATGACAGTTTGGCTGATCTAGCAGTATGTAGCTTCTCAGTGATGGCCAAAAGGGCAGTCACTGTGGAATATGCCAATTTGAAGCCAGTAAAGAGACAGTTAATTGTAGACAGTTCGTTCAAGGATTTTAGAAAGAAAGATAGAAGTGATACCGGTTGGTAGTTGCTGATGTCAGAGGGATCCAGAGTCGGTTTCTTCAGGAGGGGGTTATAACCCCTGCTCTCTTGAATGCATTTGATACATGACCAGATGTTATGGAGCCATTGATGATAGTGGTGATNAGGATTTTGTGCAGAAGTTTCCAGCTTTTCCTTATAGAAGGCAGTCTTAACAGAAGTCACTTCAGAATTTGGACAGGAGAGCATGGTAAGAGACAAAATCTGTGTCATGTTGTGATTTCTTCCACTTTCTCTCTGCTGTTCTTAGTTCTCTCCAATTGCTGTGTAACACATCCAATAGCCAAGAAACAGTCTTTCTGGGTTTAGAAGATAGAGGGCAGAGGAGGTTCATGGATGAGGAAAGTGAGGAGAGGAAAGTGTCTGTGGCTAACTCCAGTGGTAGGGAGGAAAAGGAGTCAGGGTCTGTAAGAGACGATAGGGTGTAGGAAGCTATGGAGGAAGGCGAGATAGAGTGGAAATTTCGAAGAGTGGGAGTGAAGTATTGATAGTTGGTTTTAGACAGGATAGGGAGGGTCATGGTGAAGGATACCAAGTGATGATCGGAGATGTGAAGTGGTGTAGCATTGATGTCTATAGCTGGAGAGAGGTGGCTGAAGACCAAGTCCAGGGCGTCTCCTCCCTTGTGTGTGGGAGGGCAGCTGTTGAATGTCAAGGAGAAGGAATGTAGAAGAGGGACAAGGCAAGAGACAACATTGGGCCTCATCACACCACCCTTTCGGCGATCATTTAAAAACACCCCATATGGAATTGTATTCCTTTTTCCTGCTTCTTAAAAGTGTATAGCAAAAGATGCTAAAAATAGGTCAGATATAGGTCTGATGATGGCATACAGTTGTATTAAAAATGATTCTAAAATGTCTAAATAGAAAAAGTATATACCTTAACTATTGTAACTGCTATAGTGACATCATATTTTACTGTTTAGCCGTGATGTACAACACATTTCCTGGCTTGCACAAAGGCAGTGCCTGCAAACCTCTTTCCTGTGTCTTAAATATGCAAACTTTTTGAAACAGGATATGTTAAGGGAGCCACTCTAAATGAATAATCAGTCCCACTATTCTGCCCTTCAGTGATGCCTTTTCAGTGCACTAAAATAATTACAGTAAAAGGAGTGCCATCCTGTGGTCGAGCCTGGTAAACAACAAGTGTTTCACTTTTGTCCCTATTCATACTAATTTACATACTCTACATTTCAGAACTGTTCATAAAGACAAATGAGCATAAAGTGCAGTAATACAATTTAGAAGAAAAACTCACCTGGTTACAAGAAAAGCAAAGCAATCAAAGCATATGGGCCACTTTTTATTAAGATGCAAACATTTCATGTAACACAATACGACCATGTAGCCTTAAACCGATAAATACTGCACAGGCCTAACTGAATGATGTAAGAATATAAAAAAAAAGAGTAAGGCTTTTTAAAAGAAAGAGAAAACAAATATTCATAGCTCTTAGAATAACAGTACAATTACAGCAACCCAGTTTAATAAATGTAAAGAATATGCCTTAAAGTCAAATTTAAAATAAGCCAGATATATAATACATTCATTACAATACATAAAAGACAAATGAAACTAATAAAAAAATCTTCATAAATTATACAGTCCAGGTACATAATGAATGAAAAATACATAATGGATCCTTAAATAAAAGACACATATTTGTTAATAAATATAAATTAAATTGAATATATTTAATTCAATAAATAGAAAAAGTAAACTTCATATAAAAGCAGAAAAATGTGGCATGAAACACAAACTATAATTTACTATAATTATAGTAAATTATAGTAAATTTAATGGACTATAATTTTAAAAAGAACCACTCTGGATGATGAATACATATTTAATCCCTTGGCTGCATTTTGATCCAAAGTGATCTAAAAAAATAAAAAAAATTCTCTCTGGTGGTTCTGGGATTTGAAATCACACTGGTCACCAATGCACAGCCTCAACTGATTATTAGTTGTCGTTTGCAGCACGATTCACAGAGACAGCAGGGAAAAAGTCCAACAGCCCGAAGAGTT
>CM074956.1:4881811-4892376 GCA_037577455.1 Pangasius macronema
AACTTTTGATCAGCTGATGACCAGCCTGTTTGAGTTTAAATGCAGTTTTCAATAAATTGCCTACTCTCTATTTTTTTTCTCTTGCTCTTGTTTCTTCTTTTGACATTTTGAAGAAGTACTTACAACCTGGTTACAATTCACCAGTGCGAAGTGTGAATACTTGTAATATTTTCCCTAGTCTTAAAATTTTGTTCAGGAGTGTATATACACATATATATATATATATATATATATATATATATATATATATATACATGTGTATGTGTGTGTGTGTGTACAACACGTATCCCAGACATTTCTGTTCCAAACCACCACAGTGCCCTCCCCTGAATTTTTAATGTCTTCTTCTATTGTCCCACTCATTTCCTGTCTGCATTTCATAAAAAGCACACGTACCATTACCTCAATGCGAAGTCATGGCTTGGGGTTGCACGGATACTTCTGGAATGGGCTCACTAATCTTTATTGATAATTTAACATTAAATTGTATCAGTAGAATGAATTCAGAGGTCTACCCCCAAACAAAACCCCAAAAACAAACAACAACTGAAAGAAGTTGCGGTACAAGCATGGAAAAGCTTGCGTGTTAGGGAGGTTAGATG
This sequence comes from Pangasius macronema, assembly GCA_037577455.1. NCBI lineage: Eukaryota > Metazoa > Chordata > Actinopteri > Siluriformes > Pangasiidae > Pangasius > Pangasius macronema. Next base: position 4,882,414 of record CM074956.1, read on the forward strand.
CACACAATTGAAAGTGTACAGAAATGTCACTGAGAAAGAGAAGAGCATACATATGAATAAATTTCACATTTGATGTCAAAAAAAACAAGACCCTTTGTAAACCATGTGGGGCAACAATTACCGGTAAAATCACAATGACCTTGAAGCGACATTTGCAATTTGAATTTCAGAGTCCTGAAAAGGTAATCGACAAGAAGTTGGAAATATTCCTTTGAGATTCTGGTCCATACTGACATGATTGCATCACTCAGTTCCCGCAGATTTTTCAGGTCCATGTTCATGCTGTGAATTTCCCTTTCTATCACATCCCAAAGGTGTTCTATTGGATTCAGATCTGGTGACTGGGAAGGCCAGTAAAGAAGATCATGTTCTTCAAGAACTGTCATGTTCATGAAACCATTCAAAACATTCGCTTTGCGACACAGTGCACTATTATGCTGGAAGTAGCCATGAGAACATGGTTAAATTTAGGCCATGAAGGGATGCACATGGTCAGCAACAATACTCAAATAGGCTGTGGAATTTAAGTGATGATTGATTGGTATTAACAGACCCAAAGTATACCAAGAAAACATTCCCCACACCATTACACCACCTCCATCAGCCTGGACTGTTGACACAAGGCAGGTTGGGGCCATGGATTCATGCTGTTGATGGCAAATTCTGACCTTACCATCTGTGTGACTCAGCAGAAATCTAGATTCATCAGACCAGGCTGCGTTTTTCCAGTTTTCAACTGTCCAGTTTTGGTGAGACTGTGCCCACTGCAGCCTCAGCTTTCTGTTCTTGGCTAACAGAAGTGGAACCCGACATGGTCTTCTGATGTTGTTACCCATCCACCTCAAGGTTTAATGTGTGCAATTTGAGATGTTTTTCTGCTCACCACAATTGTACAGAGTGGTTATCTGAGTTACTGTAGCCTTTCTGTCAGCTCGACCCAGTCTGGCTATTCTCCGTTGACCTCTCTCATCAACAAGGAGTTTCCATCTGCAGAACTGTCACTCACTCGATGTTCTTTCTTTTTTTTGCACCATTCTGAATAAACTCTAGAGACTGTTGTGCATGAAAATCCCAGGAGATCAGCATTTATAGAAATACTCAAATCAGCATGTCTGGCACCAACAATCATGCCATAGTCAAAATCACTGAGATCACATTTTTTCCCCATTGTGATGGTTGATTTGAACATTACGTGAAGCTGCTGGCCTGTATCTGCATGGTTTTCTGCATTGTACTGCTGCAACACTATTTGGGGCAGTGTTCCTAATAAAGTGCTCAGTGAATGTGTGTTTGTTTTCAGCAGAGATATTCATGTGTTTTAAAGAGACTGTGTTCCCATTAAATGGGCTTGACTGGATTGACCAATCAGAGTGTGCCATTCACCAACACCAAAGTGCTACTGTGACAAGTTTGTTTAGTTTGTTAAGTTTATTTAGCGGTTGGTTAGTTTACTTAGCTTCAGTAAGGTGTATTGTACATGTATATTAAGTAAGTACGACAAGTGCTATTTTCATTGTTGTTTGACTTTAATTAATTAAATTAATTACTTAATAATATGTTAATGTTAAGGTGATACATGAGGTTATGCTTCTGGTGTTAGTATGGTTGCTATGGCGAATTCTGCCTCTACTTTGTATTTAAATTGTAGTGTTGACTTAAAAAATATAAGTGGATATAGAATGTTTTTATGACTAGAGATATTGTAGTTTATATTTACTTAATATAGAGCTGCACAGTTTTTCGTAGCTGGCATGTGTGCATTGGGTCAATCACACAGTGATGACCTCATGTTTGAGAACAGTATGCATCTGCCCATTAGGAATGCAATAGATTAAATTAAATAGATTAAAATCTATTTAAAACACAAGCTTTTTTTCCCCAGACAGCATATCAAGACCCAAATGTTCCTGAACAGAACAGAGAACAACTGATTTTGATTGTAAAGTAATTGAATGTAAAGGTTTCATGCATCAGTGTTTGAGTCATGATGCGCTCCTTCAACAGAACGGTCATATAAGAAAGTGCAGAAAGCAGTTCTTTTTATAGATTTCAGTAAGGGCAGGGTTAGATTCAAATAACTGATTCTCAGGCTGTAAATCCTAATCTGCGAGTGGATTTCTACTGTTGACTTAAGTCATTAAATTTTAATAATACATTCATCTGAGGTTGCTTTTTTTTTCTATGCAACTTGCCGAGAACTACAGTCATGGGAAAAAAGAAAGTGCATTTCAATTCTATGATTTTATTTGATATGATTAGGACCGGAAAGCTCTTCAGTGGGTGGTGAAAACCACCCAATGCATCACCGGCACTCAGCTACCCACCATCGAGAGCATTTACAACAATCGCTGCCCGCAGAGGGCGAATGGCATTATCAAAGACGCCTCTCACCTGAATCACGGACTATTTACCCTCCTTCCATCTCGAAGGCGCTATCGGTGCCTTAGCACCCGCACAAACTGGCTGAGAAATAGCTTCTTCCCAGTGGCTGATTCCACACTGAACAGCTGATCACACTGTACACTGTAATATCTGTTTCAGTTACTTCACTGTTCATTCATCTTGCATCTGGCACTACATAAATTATAATGCGATCTTTGCACCACTGTACCTACATACATGCATATATATGTGTGTGTGTTTGTGTGTGTGTGTGTGTGTGTGTGTATATTTATTGTATATATTCATTTTTATATGTTCACACTCATATTCTTAACATGTCTTCCCCACTGTACACTTAATGTACATACATATATCATATGTATCCTTATTTATAATAACCACTGTACCTTCTGTACATAAGTCATCCATTTCCTTGTACATATCACTTTCATATCCTTACTTGTAATTTATTGTAAATATGCCATTTATGCACTTCTGGTTCGATGCTAACTGCATTTCATTGGCTTATTGACAATAAAGTTGAATCTAATCTAATCTAATCTAAATAACAATTGCGTGGTCCTCACCATCTTCTATAAACAAACAAATAATGTCAGGTGACAAAAAAAAGATGACAGATTTCAATATGTAGTCATTTTTTGCCAAGAAGTAACCAGTCAGAAACCAGGTGGGAAAAAAATGAGTGCACTCTTACTACTTCCAAAATCATTAAGAGAGTAATAATGAGCCAGGTGTTACTAAGAGTAGTTCATCAGCAAGAAATGTGACTAGCACTCAGGCATGTGTCTACATCATGACAAGAAGAAAGGACATCAGCCATGACCTCAGAGAAGCAACTGTTTCTGCTCATCTACTCTGAGAACAGTTATAAGGCCTTCACCATTCTACAGTGAGAAGGACTGTTTATAAATTATCCAAGATTTTTTTTTTTAACAAATGGAGAGCCTTCAAGACAGTTGCCAATCTTCCCTGGAGTTGGCGTCCCAGCAAATTCAGACCAAGGTCAGACCATTTAATGCTCAGACATAAAGAAAAACCCAAGAGCTACATCATGTGATCTACAGGTCTCTGTAAGCACATTAAATGTTGGTATTCATTACAGCCCAATCAGAAAAAGCCTGAAGAAGTAAGGCTGTAATGGAGGGGTGGCTAGGAAAAAGCCACTTCTCTCCAAAAAGAATAAGGCAGCACAACTGAGGTTTGCAAAATTGCATCTGAACAAACCACAAATGTTCTGGAACAATATCCTCTGGACTGAAGAAACCAAAGTAGAGATGTTTGGTTATCATGTATAGCACCATGGTTGGCAAAAACCAAACACAAAGTATCACCACAAACACCTCATACCAACTGTCAAGCATGGTGGTGGTGGGGTGATGATTTGGGCTTGTTTCGCAGTGACAAGACCTGGGGAACTTGCACCCATTGGGACGCTGATGAACTCCATTTTATACAAGAAGATTTTTGAGATGAATGAGTCCACTTGCAACGAATCCGGCCTCTGTGGTTCCCCCTGATCGTCTCCAGAGGTCACCATCACCCGAGTATTGACTTTCCCCCTCTAAACTCCATTTCCCATCACCCCTTGCATAGCACTGATTACGAGCTCACCTGCAGCTCGTTACTGGAACTACTTAAGCCTCAGCCTCACACTCATTCTCTGCGAAGTCTTGTTTTGCCCCGGCTAACATTTCTGAGCACTACTCTCTTTGTTATTGGATTACTGTGTTTGACTCTGGACTGTTCACTCTCGCTTCGTGTTTGTTTGCTGCCTGCCCCAACCATTCACCTGTCTTATTACTCTGCTTTTTGTCTCGCCTCTGATTGCCCTGTTGCTGTCGCTCAATTACGCCTGTTCTACTGTGTCTTTCTTTATTAAAAGTTGCATTTTAAGCAGCTTTATTAAAAGGATCCCCGCTCCGGTGACTCGTCATTACAGAAGACTTCACCTACTCTCAATCCAGCAGCCGTCTACAGACTCTCCACAGAGGTCTCTGCCCACGCAAACGTGCTAGAGGCTCACCAACAGCAGCTAGCATGCCTCACGTCCCTCACTGACTATTTAGTAAAAACTTTACAAGCGCTACGGCTACCCCCAACTGAGACTGCTTCGCTGCCATTAGACCTAGCACCCCAATCACCTCCTTCGAGTCACGCTACAGCTACCCCTCACTTAGCTTATCTGGAGTAATTCGATGGGACACACTTGAATCTCTCCAGAGGAGAGAGATCATCATTATTGCAGAAACCTCTGCCTCTACTGCGGCCAACCCAGCCATATGAAAGCCTCCTGCTCAACAATACCCAAGCAACACGCTCCCTCTGCGGTGAGTCATTCGTCTCATGCTTCTAAGTGTATCAAAGTACCAGTTAAACTAGCCACTAGTGGCATTGTGATTGGGACAATGGCTCTGATTGATTCTGGAGCAGCTGAAAATTTTATTGACGCTAACTTCGCGAAAGTTCATGACCTTCCTCTCATACCCTGTAAATCTCCTTTGGCACTGGCAGCGTTAAATGGGAGACCTCTGGGCGCCGGCCAGGGCCGGTTCACCACCAGTGATGTCTGCACTCAGAAACCATCCATTTCTATGTCATACAAGCTCCCAATAGCCCGGTTATTCTTGGACTTCCCTGGCTTCAGCTTCACGAGCCCCAGATCTCATGGACTGAGGTCCAAATCACTCAGTGGTCAGCCAAGTGTTTTGCGCAGTGTCTCCAGACTCAGGAGCTGACATTACTTGAAACAGCTACTATCGAGATGGACCATTCATTAACAAGGTATTCCATGACAGGCTCGGTAGAAGGGTCATCGTGTACATGGACAACATTCTCATCTCTGCTAAAGCAGAGAAATGCGAGTTTCACCAGTCTTCTACCACGTTTCTGGGATATGTGGTCAGTCCTGAGGGAGTGGCAATGGATGATCGTAAGGTACAGGCCATTTTGAAGTGGCCCCAACCTACGACAGTTAAGGAGATGCAGAGGGGAAGTCGCCTATCCTGGTCACCAGGGGCTGAGCAAGCCTTCAACCACCTGAAGGGGTGTTTCTCCACTGCACCTATACTGCATCACCCAGATCCTGAGCGAGAGTTTGTGGTAGAGATAGACGCTTCCAGCACAGGCGTCGGGGAAGTTCTCTCTCAACGTCATGGCAACCCACCCAAACTCTTCCCCTGTGCCTACTTCTCTCGAAAGCTCAACCAAGCGGAGCAGAATTACCATGTGGGGAACCGCAAGCTTTTAGCAATGAAGGCAGCTTTTGAGGAGTGGCGACACTGGCTTGAGGGAGCCAGATTTCCCTTCTCAGTCCTCACTGCTCATCACAATCTAGAATATCTCCACACTGCTAAGAGGCTCAATCACAGACAGGCCAGGTGGGCACTATTCTTCACACGATTCCAGTTCACAGTAACTTACCGCCCTGGTTCCATAACACCAAAGCCGACGTGATTTCTCGTCAGTTTGAACCATCTTACCCTCCTCCCTCATCGTGGCACCCATGCAGTGGGACATCATGACTGAAATTGCAGAGGCCAAGGGCATGGATCCCATACCAGCAGAATGCCCACCCAACAGGACCTTTGTACCTCTTCCGTTGAGGAACCGAGTTATTCAGCAGGAATAGCACCCAGGAATAGCAGCATCCACCCAACTTCTCACCAACAAATTCTGGTGGTCCTCACTTCGCGCTGACACCATTACATACATTAAGAACTGTGTTATCTGCAACACCACCAAGTCCTCAAAACAGGCACCTGTGGGTTTGCTCCAGCCTCCGCCCTTTCCTCAGAAACCCTGGTTCCACATCCCGCAATACCACCATCCTTACCGTCATCGATAGCTTCTCTAAGGCCTGTCGCCTGATACCACTACCCAGACTACCTCCAGCCCTAGAGGCAGCAGAGACACTGTGCAGTTACGTGTTCCGCTTTTATGGACTCCCAGAAGTCTCGGACAGAGGTCCTCAGTTCACTTCACGAGTATGGGCATCTCTCTTCAAACACCTCGACGTCAGCATAAGTCTCACCTCTGGCTACCAGTCCAATGGGCAGACTTAATCGCACTGTCATCGCAACCAGGCAGGTTGGAGCAGATATCTGTTCTGGGCAGAATATGCACAAAATTCCCTGCGCAAACCATCTACTGGACTTACACCTTTCCAATGTGTGCTTGGATTCCAGCCGCCTCTCTTTCCCTGGTCCGGGGAACCTACAGACTTACCCGCAGTCAACGACTGGCTCAGGAGGAGTGAAACTACCTGGAACAAGGCCCACACTCATCTTCAACGCGCCGAGATCTTCGGCTCCGGCTGCCCTGCCGAAAGCCCAGTCCCAGGTACGTGGGTCCATTTAAAGTCATTAGACAAATAACCCCTGTTTCCTACCGTCTGGCTCTACCTCCACAATAGTGTATCTCACCCATTTTTCATGTCTCTCTGCTCAAGGCTGCTGGTGCTCCAAGAGGGGCGGACAACCTAGATGAGGCCCGGAACCAGGGACCCCCTCCTCTCATCATCAAAGACGAGGAGGCATATCAGGTTCAGGAGATCCTGAACTCTCGGCGCCGGGGACGAATTCTGCAGTATCTCGTAGACTGGGAGGGGTATGGCCCGGAGGAGAGGTCCTGGGTCAATGCCATGGACATACTGGACCCATCACTCACCAATGACTTTCACAGGACCCATCCGGATAAACTGGCCTGTCGCCCTCGCCCTCCTGGCCTTTATTAAAAGCTGCAAATGGATCCCCGCTCCGGTGACTCGTCATTACACCACCTGTCCAATCGCATAAGCTGGGACACACCAGTAGATCAACATCTGAGTGGCTAAAGAAGAAAAAAAAAATCAGTGCTGTAATGGTCAGAGTCCAGACTTCAACCCCACTGAGATACTGTGGCAGGGTCTTAAGAGAGCTGTGCATTTTAAATGCATTTTCATTTTGTCCTATATCCTGAGAACTGTAAGTCATATGCTCAAAATTCTTTTTCTCCTCTTATTCCTTGGCTTCTGCTGAACCCAGCTAGACTCTGCCCACTAATTTCCATCATAATGGATTTTTTTGCTAATACACATCATATAATATTGCATAGGATTTTTGACTGATCTTCACAAACCTGGTGTCAAACTGTTCATGAGAGCGTAAACTTCAATAGTTATCAAAAACATATTCATAATTCTAAACAATATGGCCACCACATGTCAATCAATTCTAATGAGGTGGAACATAGTTTACTCCAAGGGCTCAACTCAGATGCTTGTGTGCCTCCAAACATGTAAAGGTTGATGTGTGGTCATGAATAGGGGGTGAAGCTGAGCTCAAATAACTGTTTCTCAGGAACTGTAAGTCTGATCGTGTACAATTGTCTGTGGATGTCTGCAAATGTTGGGGCATGGTCATTGAAAGGGGGCAGAATTAGGTTCAATTAGGAGTCACTTTAAGCTGAAATTTGGTGTGCTGCATCATTCTGCTAATCTGTAACTGGATTTTTAATCACCACTGAATTACTTCAAAAACATGGCTGCCTTCAGCCAATCAGTTTTCAGCAGGCATTTCACACAACTAGCACTGAAATATTGTCAGTAAACTTTATAATTATTTTGATGTATGGTCTCTTTATTGTTCTATGTACACTGGCAAGGACTGACCACTGGAGGTGATGCTTGGACCCCACAGATCATCACTTGTGGCTATATTTATTATTATTTTTCTGCCTTCAAACAAAATGTGCAGACAAAAGTCCTACAGCCACGAAACATAGATAATACTCCTGCTACTCAAGCAAGTGAGATGGGCCTGATCTGCCTAATGGTGGTGCTATAGCACAGGGTTTTATGTTTTGGTCCATATCTCATGACCTGTGAATCCTACAAACAAAATTCTTTCTTGTACTGATTCCTTGCATTCTCCCAAACAAAAAGAACTAAAAAATATCCATGTAGCTCCCCCCACTTAGAATATTTTGGTAATAGGTGGGTGGAGGGGGGCTATTCATGTTTGTGCACACAAAAGCAAGCATATCTCTTGGAACGTAAGATGTGCAGTGAAAATTCTTCTTTATCTTAATTTGTTTTGACAAAATCTACAAAATTGCCGTTTGGAATATGCAAAACATACTTGTGCAAACTAGTCCTAAGATTTTTGGCCTATCTTCACAATTGTGGTGTCAAAATACTCAGCAGAGTGTGATTATCAAAAACATTTTGACATATGTAAACAATATGGCCACCATAAATCAATCAGTGTTAATTAAGCACATACTAATTTACTCAAACAGATGTAACTCATAAGACCTTGTGTAGATTTACATGAAATGTAAAAGATATATACAGGACAAGATTCTGAGGTCATGTGCAAAGTGTGCGCATAATCATGCAAAGGGGCGGAGCTAAAGTCAGAAAGCTGTTTCTCAGGAACTGTAAGTCCAACTGAGATGAAATTTTGTATGGTGTGTCTATGTGCTAATCTGTAAATGGATTCTTGATAATGAGCTCCTTACATTAAAAATATGGTCTCCATTGACCCATAAGATTTCAACAGGTATTTGACAGGGTTACTGTGGGAACTGGGGGCTGGTATTCATATTTGTCCATACAAATACAATCATATCTCTTGGAATAAAGTAAACATTCTTTTAGTTTAATGTGCTTGCTGCCACTCAGCAAAAAAAAAAATACTGCCATTTTGACCCTTTCGCTCTTGCGCACTGAAATTTGTGATCATTTGCATAATATTCAATTCAATTCAATTTTATTTGTATAGCGCTTTTAACAATGGACATTGTCACAAAGCAGCTTTACAGAAATAAATGGATTCACAAAAATATACTGTAAATATTTGAATTTATCAATGTTAATTTATCCCTAATGAGCAAGCCAGTGGCGAAGGTGGCAAGGAAAAACTCCCTGAGTATATATGCGAAACTTACTTCTGCAAACTAATCCTAGGATTTTTTTTGCAACTGTGGTGTCATACTATGCACCAGAGTGTGAACCTCAATACATAAAAACATGCTGGCATTTGTAAGAACAATCAATTCTAAGGCAACAGAGCTGGATTACTCAAATATCTGTAATTCATGATTGGTGATATGGAGTTGAGACAAACTTGTAAGACATGTTCAGTACAATTATCCGTGGGGATAATGAAAGGGGTGGAATTAGGAATGGGATATCACAAGATATCATCCTTTAAGCTGAAATTTGGTGTGCCTCAAAATTCTACTAACCTGTAAGTGAATTTTTTAATCATCATTACAGTTAGGTCCAGAAGTATTTGGACAATGACAGAGGTTTTGTGATTTTGTCTCTATACACCAGCACAATGGATTTGAAATATAACAATCAATATGTTATCAAAGTGTAGACTTTCAACTTTATTTTAAGAGGTTCCACAAAAATATGGCATTTACCATGTAGGAATTACAGCCTTTTAAAGCAAAGTACTTCCATTTTCAGGGGCTCAAAGGTATTTGGACAAAGTGGCATAATTGTAAATATAACCATAATTTTAATACTTGGATGAAAATCCTCTGCAGTCAATGACTGCCTGAAGTCTGGAG
>CM074956.1:4910557-4936343 GCA_037577455.1 Pangasius macronema
ATTTAGATATTCCTTCAACTTTAAATAATAAAATCTAAAAAAAAAAATTAATAGCCACATATTAAACATTTTCCTTTTCTGTCAATTACAGGATTAAAGTCGGTAAGGTGAAGCTCGCACATACAAAGTCGTCACATTCAGGTCATGTTCAGCCCATTGTCTCTGCTGAATAAAACAGATTTCAGAAACTGGTGAAATATCAACTGACACACATCGGAAGAATTCACTCTAAATAATAATAATAATAATAATAATAATAATAATAATAAGTGTTACATTAGCTCCAGTCTTAATTGAACTTACACCTGACTGAAGCATCCTAATATTTTTTAAGCTACTTTCTAAAAATTATTTCATATTGTTGCCACTAAAAAGAATATTTGATTGCTGCCTCATTTTATTTTAATGGGGCATTTATGTATTTCACATGTGTCACTTAACAACAGCTAATTTATCTATTCCTATAAGTCTGTTTAAATATTTAAAAAAAGACTAAACTTTCAAGACTGGATATGTCATATTGCATAAATAGAGTGCTCATGAATGTTTTCACACAAATGTACTGTTCACACAAGCATCTATGCAACATAGAGCCACAACCTATTATCTAGATATTTTAAAAAATTGGCCATAAAAAGGTGAAGCATCAATCTTTTATTTATTTATTTATTTATTATTTTTATTTTATTTTTTGGTTTTATATGGCTCTGTGAATTAGCATGTACAGAAACATTATATTTTAAATGTTGCTGGAAATGTTGCTGTGTCATCTTTGTTTATATTTATCCATATAAATATAAATGCATACAACCAGTGATCACTTTAACTCTAAAACAATTTTAAAAATTGGCCCCAGAGTCATGTGACCCTGACCAGGATAAACCGGTTACTGAAGATGAATGAATAAATTAAATATTAGGCTCATTTCTAATTGTACAATATTATTCTGGCTATTTATTGGACCCATGAAACTTTGAATTCCTATGATTTTACACCAACAGAAAGCATTAAGTCCAAAGGAACAATATGTGTAGGCTGACTTATTTATTAATTATTGAACTTTGAACTGGGTGGTATAGGTGGTGCAGTGTGTAGTGATTCTGCCTCACGGATCCTTGGTTTTATCCTGAGCACAGGTTAGTGCTTGTTCTTCTCATGTTTGTGTGGGTTTCAGCTGAATTTCCTGGTTTTCACCAACTACCCAAAAACATTCTGGGGGGTGGAATGGCTACTCAAAATTGTCCCTAACTGTGAATGAGTTTGCAAATGTATGTGTGCATGGTTCCATTTGATGGACTGGCATCATATCCAGGGTGTATTCCTGCATAACATCTAGTGTTTGTGGGACAGGATCAACTGCCACTCTGAGTCAGGGTCTCTCCAGGATAAAGGAACTACTGAAGTTGAATGATGAATATTTTTGAGGATTTGACAGGATTTAGCTGATGTCACCCTAAATAAAAGCTTCTCCATGAGGTTATTTAGGTGACCAAGCACCAAAGGTGCATATACACCCTACTGTTATTCTACATTTTCTTATCATTAGGGGGCCAAGCATCCTAAGGAACTTTCTGAGCAAAGTTCTGCCAAGTGTGGCCAACGATCTACCAAAATCTACGATTGGCACCAAAAACCTGTAATGTGCCAATGAATCTGATAGTGATGCCACCAAACAGGAAGTAAGGCTGTATCTCAGCAACGACTTTGCACACTGACACAACTTCGTAGGCATCTTCAGGACCATGCTCTAAGGATATACAACAAATTTTGTGACAGTGGCACTTATTGGTCATAAGCTGCAATAACATACCAAAACTGCTTCCATCTAACTGCCATTTTTGCGACTCCTCCTCCAAATTTTGTCCAATCTTCACCAAAGTTGACGGAAAAATGCCCAGACCAAACATAAAACCAGTCCAAAAAAAACATAAATATCTTAGATGTTTTTAAATTCCTAGAAGAAAAAAAAATTATGTTAGAGCAGTAGCAATCACAACCAAAGGTCAATGTAGCAACACACAACCCCACAGGTCACAGCAGTAGTGGCAGCTGCAGCAGCAATGCCACACTGCTGCCTATTTGCTAATCTAGACCTTTCTTCCTACAGTCAGAGAATTCCACCACTGTCTGTGGTGAAAACATTCACATCATGAGTGAAACTACAAATCACTCTTTGCCTAAAGATATGGCTCTGCTTTCCTGTGATTGCCTAGGCAGCAATTATAGCATGTCTGTGAACGTGCAGCTCACCAAGTCTGGGGGCTTGGCCCCTGAATATGCTGCTTGCAGCTTTAATTTTATTTATTTATTTATTTATTGAGGCTGTAAATTTTAAGCACTGTAGATGGCATATCCAGATGCTTATGCATGGGTGAGTAACATAACACAAACCCAGTGCAGCTGATTATATACACTGTATGTCATATAGTATGTGAACACCTGAGTATTGAACATCCCATTCCAGAAGCATGGGCATTAATATGGAGTTTTTCCCCCTTTGCTGCTATAAGATCCTCCACTTTTCTGAGAAGGCTTTCTACTAGAATTTGGAGCATTGTGCACAGGGGCATTGTCATGCTGAAACAGGTTTTCAAGTTCCAGTGAAGGGAAATCTCAATGGTACAGCATACAAAGACATTCTAGACAATTGTGTGTTTCCAACTTTGTGGAAACAGTATGGGGAAAGCCTAAATAGTGTTGTTATGATCATACATCCACATACTTTTTTGCCATACAGTGTATGTCATATATGTCATATAATAGATTTTGCGCAGTAACTGCACTATAATGATGTTTATAAAAGGTCAGAGTCTTCATTAGGATTCCTCCATAATCTGCCCACTCCAAGCATCAAATGAACACCGAGAATGGGTATGAACCATTCAGGATCATGCATTTTTAAGTTTCTTTTTGAAAGCTGGGTGGTATGGTGGCATGGTAGCACAGTGGGTAGCTTTGCCACCTCACAGCTCCAGGGTCCTTGGTTTGCTTCTGAGCTTAGGTTACTGTCTATGTAGACTTTCACATGTTCTCCTAGGGCTTTCTGAGGTCTCCCACCTCTTCTTATATGTTTCCTCCAGGTTCTTCAGTCCAGAAACATGCAGTTTATGCTAAATTACCCTTTGGTCATCACCTTTGCTAAATTACCCTTTGGTGGAGTGAAGTCATCCACCTTGCACCCTGTGTTTCCAGGACTGGCTCTGGATCCACCTCAACCCTGCCCAGAATAAAGCAGTTACTGAAGATGAGCTACGGGACATTCTCAGAGATATTCTCTGAGCTCAGGGATATCGAAGTGACATGTGTGAAGTCCCAGGTGTTTACTGCAGGAGGAGGGGAAAAAGAACCAACTCTCTAATTCTAGCATGCTTTTAAACATTTTCAGGGGAAAATGTCATAAAGGTATTTTATGGCAACATTGTTGTTCAAATTTGCAGTCGTTGTTTATGGACTATATGTTTATATACGTAAAGAAATGCAAACAATTCACAGTGCATATACTACAACTTTCTACACAGTCTGTGGTAAATAAAGGCTGTTTTGAGATTGCGCAATATGAACGCTGGTCAACAGGAAGCGCGTGATCGTTCCCATGATGCCTCGGTGCAGTCTCAGCTGAGCGGAGGGATTGAGGCAGGCTCCTCGGACTCTCCCGTGTAGTGCTCTGGTCACTGTCTGAATTGTTTTGGCAGCATTAAATCTGAGGGAAATGAAGTTCGCTCACGACATGGTAAGTGCTGTATTTAACGACAGAACACCTCGCTTTTTTGTGTAGTTTATCAGCGTACATAAAGGTTAGCTAGCTAACATTAGGATACTACACCTTCCGTGGCTACAAACAAACGTGCTGGTGTTTAGCTTCAGTATGTACATGTTGTAGCGTGCTTTTAGACATTTATCATTTTTATCATCTAAATTATGGCTTAAAGCCGGCAGCAGGTTGTTTTAATTTTTCTGTAACTCACGCTGATATATTGTATTCGGCTACTTTACAGTTCTTGGCTTAGCTTGTCTTGATTGACGAGTGTTATACTGTTGCAACTGAAAGGTAAACAGGTTAACGTACAGACAGTAAAGTTGCTTGACTTTTCATGATCTCACAACTAATCTTTGATCTTTGTTTTCTCTGTTTCTGAGCTCTGATGGTTAGTTGTTGAGTCAGAACACTAGCTAGCAGTGTAGCTCAAACTGTTCTCTCTGGGTTTTCATATTCTCACAACTCATACTAATCAGTCAGTCAGTCAGAGCCAAACGCCGTGCCTTTCCCAGAGTCATTTCTCATAAATGAGCGATTACGATTTAAGGAAGGCTTTGTGTCATTATAGGCTATCTGTATCTCATTATGTCTGTCTGGCTGCCCCAAATATTTTTTTTTGCACCCATGTTCCACATATGCCTTCTCCGATTGCTTAACTGCCTGTGGGATTGAGCTGTCAACCAATCCCAGAGCAGGAGGCGGGATATTCTTAGCCAATCCTAGCCCAAGAAATACGCAATGCAACTGGAGAAAAGTACGCGATTTTGAAACAACATTTCGATACTTTCAGTATGTTACTTTGGTAGGGGGGGTCATGGTGGCTTAGTGGTTAGCACGCCTGCCGTGCACCTCCAGGGATGGGGGTTCAGTTTCCGCCTCCACCCTGTGTGCATGGCGCTTACATGTTCTCCCCATGTTTCAGGGGTTTCCTCTGGGTACCCCAGTTTCCTCCTCCAGTCCAACAACATGCAGTGTCTCTAAATTGTCTGTATTGTGTGAATGGGTGTGTGTGTGCGTGATTGTCCCCTTCAATGGGTTGCCACCTTGTCCAGGGTGTCCCCTGCCTTGTGCGCCAAGTCCCCTGGGATAGGCTCCAGGCTCCAAGTGGTACAGAAAATGGATGGATGGAAGTTACTATTGACTGATATTGAGTTGGTGTCATTAATGAATTAGAGTCATTTTCTTCAAAAGGAAACATGAAGTATTTTCTGCTGATTAATCAAGGATTGACACACTAACTTTCCAGAAAGAAGCTTTTTGCAGTAACTGAAGCCAATCTTTCATCAGGATTCCTCATACTCCTCATAATGTCTTGGATGTGATCAATTTAAGTGCAGAAGGAGATTTAACTTTGTGCCATATTTGCTTTTTTTCCCCTCAGTGTGCCAAGTGGGAGTAAGAGGAAACTGAGAGGAGACATGCTCGCAACACAGCTCGCTGACTCTGTTCTAGAGGCCAGAAATGTCAAACAGGTTAGTATAGCGAGATCTCCAAAACCTGTGGAGCAGCTTGTTGATCTGCTATTATGCCAAAGCATTTCACGTGCACTTCTTTTTATTCCCAAGGGTTAATATTGAGCCAAATGGATCAAACAGAGCCTGTATTGATCGGTATTGAGCCGCCTCGCTCTACTGACACACTGGTGCAATGCCTCAGAAGGTCAAAGGTTTTCCTCAGTATTCCAGGACATAAGAATTCCAGTTGTCTGGAGATTGTCTGTTTTATTTGGATCGTTTGAGATACCATGCAGATGTTTCTCACGTCAATGAATGTAAAAGTAGATTCACTAAAGCCACTAAACTCAGCTTAAATTATGAAGGACCAGCTACATAAACGTTGCTTATAAAAGTCAGGACTGAATGCTAACAGCTGTTACTTACTAAGGCTTAAACATTAATGATTAGTTTATGGCTATAAACAAGGTACATCATTTTGAAGAAGATATGTTTTATTTTGTTATATTTTGATTTTGACTAGCACCTCAGAGTCTGAACAGGTGAGAGATTTGTTTTGAACTTGAAGCAGAGAATAGCCTTATACTTATCTGTTCAATTGTCAGTTAACATTCTGTTTTCATTATTACCTTATAATTTTTTTCAACAAGCCGTGTTGCCACTTTACTAATCAGACCAGGGATTGTAAATGGAATTAAAAAAAAAAATCTATGATAGATTGTTAAAACACTTTATTTTTTCAGTTAACTAAATAATTTACATAAATGCATGTAATTGGACACAACAAGCTGTGACAAAGGATCTGCTGAACGGGTTCATGTTTAAAACAGTCGCTGAACTGCTGCAAGCTTTTTTTTGCCTCCACCACCGAGTGGGTTAGGCATTACATTTTATGGTTTATCTGTCTGTCCGATCGTCTTCGTTATTGCATTATCTCTAGAACAAGATGTGACCGAAGGTTTCATCGTAACCCGCAGATGAACTGATTAGATTTTGGATTTGATCCAAACTGGGTCAAGGCGGTAACAAGCTCAAATGTCAGAAATAGTTTTTCATCAAAAGCATACTTCACGTCTTTTAATGGTAGTTTGACATACAAATTAGTAACAAGAAAGACTAGCCTTTTTTCCCCCTCTTTTTCTTCCTCTCTCTCTCTCTCTCTCTCTCTCTCTCTCTCTCTCTCTCTCTCTCTCTCTCTCTCTCCATACATTGACCAGTTCTGCTATAGCATTTTTTCAAGTACTTGGTTCATTCAGCTGAAATACTTTGCTGGGTCAAAACTTTGTATCCTTCCTCAGTGGCATTGTACACTGAGTATTTTATAACTTACTAAAATTCATGTTAACTGAATTAACATAGTTCGCTGCACCTTTTCCATCTCTGGTGCAAATTAAGCACTGAAAACATCCACCTGCTCACAATTCTGAGCAAAACTTGTCTAGTGGTTCTCACACTCAGCTCTTAGGTCGTATTCCTATGTATAGTCAGTCAGCTGATATCTGGTGACATGCCAGCCCCTCACTGTGGCTCACATTCATGTGGCACGGCCTTGACTGATCATCACTTCCCCTCTACTACTTGCTGAACAAAACAGGTTAAAGGCAGGATGGGCATGTAATCTGTCTGAGGACCAGTAAAACAGCTCTTCCTACCACAAGTGCAGATAGCAATGCCAGCAAAATTATAAAGCTGCTGTGAGCATATTTTTTCATTTTCTCAAGTGAGCTGGGTTACAATGTTTCAGCTTCGTTACAGAGTCATAAAAAGTCTGGGAAAAGTGTACAATTTTCAGGAATGCATTTACAGACCTGGAAAAGTATGGAAATTTAAAAACCTTTCTGAATCAGTTGGATTTTATTTTCTTATTCGCTGCTTTATCATAGATATCATTCTAATGCATGTCATATTTCATATTTGAATATTTCATGATGTAGGCAGTTACATTTAAACATTAGAGGGGAAAAAAAGCCAATATATCTTCAGATTTTAACCTTCGATTCCTTGCTGTGCACTACTGTGTAAATTGTTGGGTTGCTTATAATGATATCAGCTCAGGCAAGATGTAGCTGTTGTATTGTTACAGTCCAATAAATTAATGATTACCTCATACCTTTCCAACTTGTGATTACATTCCTTTTCCTTTTGCTATCTCACTTTCTTGAGCTTTGACTCCTCCCTGATACAAACAGCAGATTAGCCTAAACCATAGTGAAATGGCAATCTTTCATCTTTATTTGTCCAATAATCCTGGCCTATCTCCTCTGCAGTGGATCAAGGAGAAGATAGCACAGACACTGAAGACGCTGCAGAAGCGCTATGTGACCACAGATGCCCCGGTGACCAGCGAGGACTCTGAGGCCAACCAGCTCTGCAGTGCTCTGGAAGCCGTCTTCATTCATGGCCTCCGGAGTAAACACATCCGCACAGATGGAGCAGGAGCACGCAACCGCAAAGGAGGCTCACTTCCTCAGCCTGTCTTCTGGAACCTGCTTAAAACCATCACTCACAGGCAGGTCATAGGTTACCTGGCTCCAGTTGACCTAGTCATTGCTGTTGAACTGCCTTTCAGCTTAGTTGGCAAATCAGTATAATTCTTTTGATGCTGAGAGGCTTTTCTGGCCAGGATCGTTAATGAGGAAGTGTTTCTAATATCACAAGACCATGGGGTAAGTTTGTGACAAGGTTTGTGACAAGCTGTAGGATTAGTTGAGTCATGCGATTTGGTAATTGTATCCAGAGGTGTCTCCGGCACTGGTCAAGTGATTCTGCTTTGCTCATTTAGACCTGTGGGACAGTTTTGGTCCATAGACACATTTAATGGCTTCTTGTTCTGTTATCTTACTCAGATACTGATTGAATGTTCTTGTCAATCAGTTCTTCTTATTGCTGTGAAGTGAAATTCTCCTCTTTAGTCAAACAGTGATAAAGTTCAAATAGCACAGGGTTTATCTTACTTCAATTATTAATTGCTATTTGGTTTGGTTTAGTCAAAGGTTGTCACATGAGGCAATACACTTGTATTTAGTGCATTCTGAACTAACGTATGTAAAACTGTGAGTTTTTCACAGATTGTCACTTATGGCTCATTTGAGGAAAGCCCTTAACCCTTAACAGCTCCAGAGGTCTTGTATAATAGCTAAGCTTGTGCACAGACTTCTAAACCCTCCTTGTGTCTAGAATATCAGGGTGACAAAACAATTTCTTGGATGCTTTGAATGAATGCATTTTTTGAATGAATTGGTGATGAACTACTGAGCCTCTTTGCCGCTGTGGAGCCAAACAGTTCTGAGCAAGCAGAGCAACCATTCCAGTGGAATTTTCACATGAGCATGGTTAAGCCTAGAACAGTTTCAACCTTTTTTGGTGTCTTTAGCTAACTATATTCAGTATGACAGGACTGTGTGGGTGGGATGGCTTGATGTAGCTATTCATCATTTTTCTTTCTGTGTCTGGTAAAAATTGACACTTTCTTCAATTAACATCTGGACTGAAAGTAAAATTCAGGAACAATTAAAAGAAGGAAAGGGATGAGAAAATGTTAAGTGAGTAGTTTGGATTTACTGACATTTATATTAGTACTGTTTTAAAAGGATGCCTATATGCTGCTGGGCATTAAAGAGAACTGTGCTAATTTTCTTATAGACAGGAACAAGACAAAAACATCTGTAAAATCCTATTTAACTGAATGACAGTCAGGGAAATGATACCAGTCATAATATGAATAAACAGTGACCACATGAATACTGCTACCAAAGTAAAATAATCTTCTCTGTTTCCCTCTGAGGTTTAAGGTTAATGCACAGTTAGTTGCATACAGTGAGGCAGTTTAATGAAGCAAGCTGGACCAGGGAGCAAGCCTGTCAGTCACTTTAGAACACAATGAAATGTATGTCTTAACTGAAAGATTTGAAAGTAAAAACCAAAGTAAAATGTGCATTGCAAACGTCAATTTATTCACTGCCTCAATTTAATGTGCGGCAAGTCACACCCAGTTTCACAATATCACACCTATTTTCACCACCAGGCCAATATTCAGCTCATAGTCCAATATTCAGCTCATAGTACAAGGTTACAGTACAGAGTATTTAGCATCCTTGAAGTAGACTACTTCATGCTCTGTTTCGCCTTTTTGTATAAACCAGTGAAATGATTGCAGCATCGCATCTTATTATACAATAGCGAGGATATGAGATTTCATCCAGCCTGTAACCATAACTTCCTTTCTCAAACTGGGTTAAATACATTAATAAAGTGTTCCCATGTCGTACCTTTTACATTTTGTGTTTCTAAACACAAATAGCAACAAGCTAGTAACAAGCTCCTTCATCAAAATACATGCTGTGTGGCTTTTATAGAGGCCTAGTTTCCTTTAGTAATGCCTTTCAACATTTTATTTAACAATGATGTAAGATGGCTGAATATACACTACTATTTCCAGCTGTTATTCTCAAGCCCAGGTTAAGATTTCTTCATGTCCTTGTCATTATAGTATTTTTACAGGTGTTCTAGTGTAATTTGTCTCAAATATTTTTACAACTGTCTCATATTTATTATGAACCTGGGTGCCATTGCTGATACATTTTGTAACATTACTGCATTTTCTACCTTTAACTGAGCAGTGCACTCATGGAACAAGAAACCATGAGATAGCCTTAAAACATTCGTTTTGTCCTTCAGAGACGTGATTCTGGAGCTAGAGGGCCTGAGCTTCATCAACACAGACGTAGGCCGGTGCAGGGCATGGGTGCGTTTGGCACTGAATGATGGACTATTGGAGTGCTACCTGACTTCACTTCTGCGTGAGAGCACCAACCTGGAGGCCCACTACCAGCCAGGTGCACTGCTCCTTGACCCTGAAGAGCGTGAGGTGCTGCTCAGCCTTCTGCAGGGCCTGGCCTCGCTTGCTTTCCAGCTCTCCTACAAATCTGCAGTGCTCAATGAGTGGACCACCACACCGTTGGCACTTGCCGGTCTATGTCCGCCACTGTCTACTGATGATTTGTGGCCTCCCTCTTCACGCCGTGAATCCTGGGATACGGCATCACAGTCATCCGGATCTGGGGGCTCAGGGAGAGGTCAGGAAGGTAGGACGCCCTCAGATCTCAGCCTGGACACAGCTGGCTCTTGCCATCTCTCTTCCAGCTTTGGCTCGGAGAGAGAGAGCTGGAGCTGCCAAACAGAGAACAAGAGCGCACTTGGAGAGTGAGTAAGCCAAAGCATACATATGGGTGGGGATAATGGAAATAACTTGGATACATGTTCAACTAAAATCTGGGTGGGGAGATTAAAAGTGTGGGTTTCTTGTCAGTTTTATGTTTTATGACAGCATTGAATGTAGTATTTATGGCTAGTGTTTCATTTATTTATTTATTTATTTATTTATTCATTCATTCATTCATTCATTCATTCATTTATTACATGAGGTTACAAATATCTGACAAAATATCTATTGGTTTGCAAATACCTGACTCTGACCTGACCACAGATGTTTCTGAAAGCCTCTTGAATTAGACTGTACAACTTTTTTCAGTTGTCTAAAATGTCTCTGTCTGTTGTTTCAGAACGAGTAGCTCCTCTAGCCAGGATATAATAAAAGACCTCGATGTGCTTAGCCCTGCTGCAGACAGCTTGATTGAGTCCTCCGCTCACAGCAGTAGTGATGAAGACTCATCTAACAAACAGGATATGCACCAAATGCTTGAACCTTCTATGGATTCATCCGTCCCCAGCGCACACTCGGTTGTTTTGGAGGCAGTGCTGTTAGGAGAGGACTTAGCAGAGCCTCTGACTGCCTGTGTAAATATAAGGCCAATAGATGTTGAGTCTTGCATAGTAGAAGATCAGAAGCAGGATGAAGACTCTACTGCCAGTTCCTTTGATTCCTCCACCCCTATGTTAACCTCTCAGGTGACTTCCGATTCATTGGCTCCCAACACTGTTGCTCCATTGATTTCTAGTGACGTCGAGCTGGTAAAAAACTCAGAGCATGCTTCTTTCCATCACACTTCTAATGCTCTGAGCAGGAAAACATCTGCAGGCTCGGTCTCTTCTCACCATGTACGTTTCTGCTTCTATACACCATCAACTACTAAAAATAATCATGGTTGTGCACATTTTTGTAATTGAATGGAACTGAATGCATGTTAATGAGATCATCTCACTCGTGTTTTTCAGAAGTCCAGGTCCTGGATCTCAGAGGAGGATATTTATAAGCCTGATACTTATGCAAGTGGTGATTCTGAAGATCCTGATATTGTAGAATCCGCTCAGATTAATGGGACGGTATCTCCTGAAACTGAATCCCACCAATCTCCACCTAGTGTGGTTCGTCGCAGACAGATTGGTATGGAGATGATGGCATTACATATTACATTTAAGGTGTCCATCTATTATACAAATGTTATGAAGCTGAGTTTCCCCAGTAACAATTTTACTATTCTTTTATTTCATTTGTGTAATCTTCCATATGGTGATGAAGAGAATTTGGCCTCTGTGCCACCTCAGATTTATACCCCATAGAAACAGGAAGTGGATGACCACTAAAGAGTTCCTAAACTCTCAGGTGAACTTAAAACAGTTAAATATACAGTATTAACTAAAGTGTAATGGGAACACGCTTTATTTACATTTTATTTCTAAGGATTACTTAGGGGTGCCAGTAATTGTGACTTGTGGGCTTGTTAAAATATATTTTTGATAAGCATTTTTATTTCAATTAAAATAAAAAAATATATATGCATTTTTATGTTAAAATAAATGTACTTCAATTAAAAGTTAGATTCTCTCAAATCTCTCTTTTTTGTGTGTGAAATGAAGCTAATTAACCACATTTTATAGACATTTTTGTACCATTTTAACCAAATTCTGGCACTGACTATAAAAAAAGAAAATTATATAAATAATGAAGCAATGCTCCAAGGACAGCTGACATTGTGGAACAAAATGTCACATTGAGCTACAGGAGTAGGAACTGCTTCCACTAATGAGAATGCAGATGCTATGTGACTTCTGCTGTGTGATTTTGATCATGTGTCTGAGTAGGGAAGTGGCTCAGGCTCAGACTCGCACACTTTTAATGTTACCTCCACTGATTTTAGCAGCCTTAGTAATGTGTGAGCTGCAGAGTGTCCTTTTTCTGTGCTTATATGAGAAAAACCTCTTAATAGGCATAATTTGGGGAACTGAAAAACACAAGTACCTTTCTCAGACCAGCGATTTGCATTATATGATTATATACTGTATACATGTTTCCTGTTGACAAACCCTTCTTCTTAAAACGGTCTGGACATTATTATTGGACTTTTAAAAATAATATTTATATAATATTTTGTTAAGTTGTCCTTACATTCCAGATTTCAATAAAATACATGCAGAAAGAAAAAGCTCTGTGCCTGCAGCAGGGCCTGTGTAAGGGAGAAAAAAAAATTACATGGACCAGCAGCATCCAAATGATCAGGGCAAGGGGGAATTACTAATTTCCTGTCAATCATGTTATCTCTCAATTCTTCAGGTGTTCTAGCATGTGTGCGTGTGTTTTTTAAGGGTGTAGATTTGGAAGGAATACTGACATGAGGCACTGGATATGTTTGGGGTTTGAGATACAAACTCGTACAAAGATACAAAGATACTAACTTGCAAAAGTAGTGACTTTAGCTTTAAGCCAAGTTGCTCTAGAGGTTTGGATAATACTATGCGCATGTATTGTGTATTGAATGCCAACTTTACCCTTTGTTTATTTTCCTCTGCTTTGTAAAATACATTTCCGCATGTTTTTTTTTTTTTTTATCTCTTTAAGGCTTGTCAAACCCATTTCGAGGCCTTCTAAAGCTGGGCCAGCTGGAGCGGCGCAGTCCTGTGGGACTGTGGCGTGCCTGCCACTGTGAGTTGTCACCATTTGAGTTGCGCCTATATGCTGATGATGAGGAGCGTAACATCTGTGAAAATCGCTCACTGCTGCGTTGTGAGGATGTGCACCTGGGCTCCGATGGCCGCTTCCATCTCACTTTCCCTGGAAAGAGGCTCCACTTGCGGGCACCAAGCAAGGTTGAGGCTGAGGACTGGGTGGAGCGCATTTTAGAGGCTGTGAGCAAAGTGCGGCACCAGCCGTGTGACGAATGGGATGACCTCTCACCCTCTACCATGCCTGTCTCCATACCCCCTGAGCCATTTAATCTGCCTGAGACAGACTGGAGCAGGCCCTGTGAGCCAGAACCAGAGGCCATAAAGGAGACAGTGGTGCTCCTGGACCAGGAACAAAGATGGCGTTTGATGGTGCTTTCTCTCTCACTGGAGGCACTTCAAGGTTTTTCAATGCAGAATGGGTGTAAAACACGCATTTTCTCTCATGGCATCGACTCTGTGAGGGATGTGGTGCCTGCCGTGGCGCTGGGTGGCCCTGAATTCTTCAAGGTACTATTTGCATTTAGAGCATGCTAATAAGGTTAAGTTTGAAGTCGCTTGATATCTTTCTCATATAGCTAGTTTTGGGCTGTTTTTCAAGGTGCTGACAGCAAAGGAGACACTAACGCTGCGGGCCGAGAATGACAACGAGGCGCATGCCTGGAGGAGCCTTATCCGAGGGGCGCTGAATTCATATCTGGAAGAGGGGAATGAGACAGGAGTTGAAATGCCATCAGTGAGTGGAGACAACATCCACAGACTTGTTCAACACAGGCTGAAGGGGGTTGCAGTGCTGCTGCCCTATCTGACAGTTGTCCCTAAAGAAAAAGGGCTAAATGCACAGAACTTCAAATGTGCAGGTATTGTGGTCTTGTGGTTTTAAAATAACTCTAGCACATCTAAAAGTGATAATTTAGCATGAGATAATTTGCATATGGCTACATGTTGGCTGCATTCATACCATTATAGGCAGCATGGTGGTGTAAATCACATACAAGAGAATAAACCTTTTATTCTGTGATACATGTTAATTAGCCTGGTAAAAATACTTTCACTTTTTGTTTCAGTGTTTCAGCTGAATACCCCAATTGGGAAGTAGTTCTTTAGTCCACCCAATATGTTAAATGTGAATGCTGTTTGGAGGATCATCACCACCCCATATTGAATTTGAATGTGTGAAGATACCAGGCTACTTGGTTGCATGATTGAAGACCACAGATGAACATGATTTACACTGACGTGTTAGCATCAACAGAGAGTTAACTGACTAACGTGGTGATCTGTGTGTCTGTGTGTGTGCGTGCTCGCATGAGTAGGCTGTCCCAGGCAGATTGGTGTATCTTTGGGACGAGCCAGGTTGTGTGAGTTCTCAGGCCAATACTACTGTGATGCCTGTCACCACGGTGACACCACCATCATCCCCTCTCGCGTGGTACACAACTGGGACCTCACTGCACGTGAGGTGAGCACTGTCAATATGCTTCAACACAAAAGTACATATACATATACTTCCCTGTTTCACTATATTCCTGTGTATGTGTGTGTTTTTGTCCATCACCTGTGTGTGTGTGTGTGTGTGTGTGTGTGTGTGTGTGTGTGTGTGTGTGTGTGTGTGTGTGCGCGTGCGCACGCACATATCTGCATGTAGGTCTCCAAGCAGGCCTTGAAGCTGCTTGCTGACATTGAGCAGGAGCCATTGCTAAACCTTGACCACTTAAACCCTGACCTGTTTGATCACTCTGAAACCATGGCAACAGTGCAACGCTTCAGGCAGATGCTCCGCCTCCTTGGAGATTACCTGCTCATTTGTCGGAGTGGAATCCGGAAGAAAGTCGAGGCCAGGTTTGTGCCTGTGTGTGCGCCTGTGTGTGCGCCTGTTAATGTGCTATTAATTGTGTTACATGCTTTAGGTGTGTAATTATGATAAATCTAAGATAGCTCTTTTCATTGCAGGTTGCAGCAGAGAACATACCTATTGGAATCAAGTCATCTATATAGCGTGCTGGACTTCAGGCAGGTAAGGTTGTTTTATAAAGTTGTCAGTCATTTAGAAAGAGCCAGACCTCAAAGCCAAATCACTTGATAAACAAAGAGTCTTTACACCCATTCAGAATGAACAAAATAAACATCACCTCTGTTGACAATAGCCTTATGAACAGTGTACAATCACGGTGACACCGTAGGGCAAGGAAATTAACAGGATCAGGAAATAAACAAGTCTAGTGACAATGCAAAAATAACTAATGGTTGTTAGATAACTATCTAGCTAGTACACAGCACTCATTGCCCATAACATAATTTAGTATAAATTAGTTTTAAAGCAGTGGAAATGTGGTCCATAAATGTATTTGGAGTTTTGCTCAACTGAGATGGAGTGGTATTTAAACTGAAATAGGATGATATTTACATATTTTCAACATGTGTCTCGTTTATATTACCCAGCATTATAAATCAGACAAAGGCCAAACCAATCAATTCCCTGATAGAACCTCGGCTAAAATTAATATTTATTCACTCCTCAAGTCGCTTCTGTATTGCTGCCTATCAATCTCTCTCCCACTCCTTCCACACAGATAGCGGACAGCCAGTATGAGTCCTTCCTGCAGTCTGTCATCCAGTTCTCATGCAATCATGTGCATCATTGCGACCTTTGCACTCAGCGCGGCTTCATCTGCCAGATCTGCAATGTGGACGACATCATTTTTCCTTTTCAGTTTGACACCACCTCTAGGTATGTACAGACTACAGCACAATCTTCAGTATGTTACCCTAATATGGTTGCTCAGGGAGAAGCCTCACCTTCCCCTTTCAGTTGTGAAACCTGTGAAATGTGAAAGTTTCACTTTGAACCACACTGTGTAACTAGTCACAGGATTTTAAAGGCTTTGTCAAGTCAAGTGATTTTTATTTGTACTCATATAACGTGCATACATAGGAGATTGAGATTCTTCGTTTCTCTGAGATTGATTCTTCGTTTTAGTCTTCAGCCATGCACCACCTTGAAAAAGTCTGTACAGTCATGATCATAGAATTTTGTGTTTGCATTCTTTCTTTCATTCTTTCTTGCTTTCTCTCAGGTGTAAGGCATGCAAAACTGTTTTCCACTCCTCCTGCAAAGCCCAGAGTGTTACCTGTCCTCGCTGTGAACGTCTGCAGAGATATAAGGAGAGAGACTTTCTTGAATAAATCATGTGCCCTTCTACATTTGCCATACATGACAGCTCCGGTGTAACTGACCCAGTGGCGCAGTATGTTCCTCAAGACCACCACTAGCTGTGACATGATCGCTGCAGAGCTCAACCAGTTCATGAAGTCTAATGTTAATATATTTATTTACACTGCCTTAAGTGCACTTATTTGTACATATGTACGTAGATACTGAGCATACACACCATATGTGTGTCTTGCCAAGCAAACAATATGAGAGTTTGAGGACCAGACTCTAAACTTGCACTAAATGAGAAACAAGTAACGTCTCTGCCTATGGTCTTCATGGCCATTAGATCCGTCAGAATGAGATGACCTATACTGGATAGATACTTTTATTTTTTCTTTTGTCTTCATCTCAGTAACATAGAGACATACACACACTTCTTTGAGAATCATATATATCTTGCAAAAAGACACTTCAAGGGTTTTAGCGCTTATGCGTTTTTTGTTGTTGTTGTTTTTTTTTAACATTTTTCTAAGGTAAGAGACACAGGAAGCAGTGTTTTGCCAAGGATCATATGACCCCTGTTTTTATATGGCTACACTTCCACATTTATGTGTATGAAAAGTTTTTATAATAGGACCATATCCTAATGATGAAGTCTGGTCTATTCTAATATGGAAGCAACATTGTAGCTTTCTACTCTTATCTACATTCATTTACACTAAGAAAGGTCCTAAAACTCATCTTTTAGTGTTTATTCATTTGTTCTTACTGCTTAATAGAATAATCCTTTAAAAGAATAGTCCATTCATACTGATTGCATGATTCTTTTTAACTTATTCTGCCCAAACTTTAACTATTATACAAATGTTAATACTTTGAACACTGTCACATAACCTAATCATTCATTTCACAATTACGTTTGTATTGCTATTGCCAAATAATTAAAAGGTAATTACTCAGTTCTAGCAGTATGT
The DNA here is from genome assembly GCA_037577455.1 of Pangasius macronema. Taxonomy (NCBI): domain Eukaryota; kingdom Metazoa; phylum Chordata; class Actinopteri; order Siluriformes; family Pangasiidae; genus Pangasius; species Pangasius macronema. The sequence continues at coordinate 4,927,799 of CM074956.1, forward strand.
AATGTTTCACCCCTCATGTAGAATTAGCTGATCGTGAATCTTCAATAGGTCTAATCCATATTTAGTGCACTACAGAGGGTGTAAAAGCCGTTAGTTCCATGTAGCCCGCTGCACAGGAACTATGGAACTATGAGATTTAATCTGTTTTTGCTTATACTGCACACTTCCTGGGTAAGTTGCCAAATTAATTACTGTTTATATGAATGTCATTTGCACAAGCTTATGATCAGTTTCCTGTTTGAAGTTGATGCTGTGTTTTCCTGTTGGTTTATGGTCACGTTTTTGCCGTTGCGTCACACTCATGCTTGGGCTTATTGAGTTAGATAACGTTCGGAAATTTTTTGTCTTGAATGTGTGACTGTCTTGTTTAGCAGCGTAATTACCATTGTTCTTTAGCTCACAGAAATGTCTTAACTTTGCAGCAGAGTCTAACTCTGTACACTTCTAGATTTGAAATAACTTATTTTAAATAAATTTTTTACATCGTTTTTCAACATAACTATGCCGGGTAATTGCGGGGTGCTGCCATCTCCGAGTTCAGGGTGCAATATCTGCGGCAATGCATCTTGCACAGCCTGTAGCAGAATTGAACAGTTCTTTACATACTTTACACTTATAGCACTTTTCTTTTGGCTTGTGATATGCTTTACAAATTCTGATTTCTCAACTCTTCTACTGGTGCTTTTTCATAACCATTGCCTTATGTTATCATGATTAAATAATGTATATAATAGTGAACAGAGTGAATTTTGTTACTACTGTTTTTATTTTTTCCTTTCTGTTTAACCTTGGCTTGGATTCTGCCTTATTTGCGTTGGATAAAAAGCTGTGTGATTTGTTTATTTGGTTTATGACATTGGTATCTATAAAAATGGACAAAAGGTATATTGCAAAACTAAAACCATTAGTAGCAGCCACTTTGAACCTGTAATCTCTTTCTTCCTCTGCACCTAGTTTAATATCACTCATGTAGGAGGTGTGGCTTTAAGATTTACAATATTGTGAGACAGAAATGGATGTTAGAAGGGATTTTGATAATACTACAGGGTGTCCCGTAAGTCCAGCATCATAGGGTTAATGTATATTTTCATATTTTTAGTATTTCAGACCAGGAAGAATCCAAAAAGTAATAATTTTACACATAGGAGATCAAAGACAAAGAGAAGCCGCTGTTGAATTTAACAGACTGCATACAGACCGCGAGCACTGTTGCTTAGTAGACTCGTTGCAAAGTTTGAGGAAACAGGGTCGATGCAAGATAAACCATGCAGTGGACCTTCAGGGAGATAAACTGATGATGATTTTTATCTCTGGGGCCATTTTAAAGTGCCAAGAATACACAGAGAAAATTAGGACTGTTGAACATTTGTGACAGCACATTATTCATGCTTGTGCAAGTTCTATAAATAAAAGTTTTTGTTTTACCATTTTTAATTCTTCTCCTGTGATGCTGGGCTTGTGGAACACCCTATATAGTTTTAATTTATTTTGTGTATTATTATTTTTATTTTATTTTTTATGCATTCTGATATTTTATGAAACTGTATAGGTACTAAAGATAATTAAAGGAATAAAACATGATCAGGTGTGGGGCTTCAGAAAATGGATCAAAGGAAAATACACAGAATTGTATGAAGAAGATAGGCTGAGGCTGATTTCTTTCTTGCTTATACTGTAGATTCATGCAGCTTGTCAGTGACACTCACTCATGTCAGGTGATTACACAGAGTGACATGCTTCCTAGACTTGTCCCCATTAGGGCTGCTATTTTTCATGTCACTGACACATCTGTGACACATAATCAGCAGTGCAGGTGCATACAGTTGTGAATTAAAACTCTAAATGCCTTTGGAGGAGAAACTAAAAGTAGATAGTCTAAGCACAACTTAAGATTTAGGAACTTACAATTACACAGTGGGTTTTTTTAACAAAAGGTTTACAACTTGTACCAGTACCAGCAGTATCAATTATAATAATAATTATCTTCTTTATAACATCTTTAATAAATAAAGTGCAGCTCAAAGTGCTTCACTGCAATAAAACAGTAAGTAAAATATCAGTACAGGTGCCCTATATTGCCAGTATGCATTCAGTATGTTATGCATGCAGTCAGGGGTCATTTTTTTTCTTTTTTTTTTTTAAATTCATACTGGGCCTGGACTCGTTCTTCTAGTTCAGCACATAATGATAGACTTCTCTCTCTCTCTCTCTCTCTCTCTCTCTATGTCTGTGTGTGTCTCTGTCAATCTCTCTCTCCCTCGACCTTATGTCTTACAAATATTTCTGATGGGATCATAAATCACAGGTTTATATTAAAGCTCTTGTTCTAATATGTTGTCATTTCTATAGCAACAGCTATAGATTCACAGGGCCTTGTGTGGCAGGCACACTACATGATCCTAGCCTAATAATAAGCAGATTAAAAACGTTATATAACAAAGAAACACGTATAATCATGGATATGGTGAAGGTTTCTGTTAGGAGATATTTAATTAACATTTATGGGTGTGTCAGCGCTTTGTAAAAGTCAGCAAGTTTCCTGACACAGGAGTCAGTTCCTCTTATCGCTTAACCAGCATCTTTTTTGGTCTCTCTTGACGTTAATGAGATAGAAAATGCAGCTTGTCATGTTATAGAGAAACTGGAAAGCACAAACGACTCCGTCAAGTAGACGTTTTATGGATGTTCCATAATGTTAAATGTAACTATGAACAGGTAAATTGTGTGATGTGTCATTCAATAATATGTCAAAAAAATATAATCATTGGCATATCACATGGGCGGAGTTAAGGGCCAGATGAGCCCTGCCTCCCTAGCAGCAGTGGCACTAATAGCCTTTTGATAGATTATGTTTCTATCAATAATCAATAAATCAAAAACAATGTATATTTTCTGAAGAAAAAAAACAGCTAAAGCGAATGTGTTAATAAACAATAAAAAGATGGTTATTTTGTCTGGATTAGGTGTCTGTCTCACTAAATACTGTGATCTTGCTACATCTCCCACACATCTTGAGGCCCTGCAGCTTACAGAAGAGCTGGTGAACATCCATCCGTTCTCTGTACCACTTATCCTACTCACCTGGAGCCTCAGGGGACTCGGAGTATAAGGCAGGGGACACCCTAGACAGGGTGCCAACCATCACAGGGCACAATCACACACACAGGAAATACCTACAACACATGTCTTTGGACTGGGGGAGGAAACCGCCAAAGCAAAGGGAGAACATGCAAACTCCACACACACACACACACACACACACACACAGGGCAGAGAGAAGATTCAAACCCCCAACCCTGGAGGTGCAATTAGCATTAACCTTAATGCTAACCACTAAGTTGAGCTGGTGAACATTCAACAGCAAAATCCCATAGCAAAATCCACAGCCTGGGCTAACTATTGTGAACATTCTTCAATTTTTAGATATCAAGAAATACAACGGTTACTTTTTTTAAATAATTATTACTTGTGTATGTAGTTAATCTGTCACAGTTATATTTAGTAATCATTAGCATCTTCATTTTTAATTTCAGTTTTAACTAGCTACCGAGCTATAGTGAGTTAAAAAGTGAGTTATTCATTCCCAAAACCGCTTCTGTCATATCTGCTTCCCAACTACTCACTACAGCTGCTTCATTTTGTCTGTGTTGTGTCCACGTTTTGATATTTATGATGTAATTTGGCGATCCCTAGGGCGTTTGTGAGCATGCATTAGCTACTTCTCCCTGAAAAGAGCTGGTAATACTGGTTCGGAACCGCTTATTTGCTTATTAAATTTTAGAAATATGCGTATGTGCTTTAAACAAACACAAGCTCATGAAACAAACTTTTGACACGCAAGTTAAACTCTATTTTGTGAATGACACATTTACAGATTTTTAATGTTTTCCAGCCAGGATTAAGGGAGTCAGTCAGGACAAACTGGTGGTATTTACTTAAACCTAGAGCCTGTTTTTATTCCTGATTTTGTCTCTGTGTTGCTTGGTGGTAGGATTTGAGGAACAAGTCACACCACTGCTCCTTCTCTACTTATCTGCTCATGTTTGTTCAAAGTGTTTATGTTCACGTTTTCTCTCCTAATGCATTTCTGACTTCGTGGATGTGGATTAAAATGCACACTAGTACTAAATGTGGGCGCACGAGGCGCCTTGCAAGCATCTGCAGTCACACTCAACACGCCCCTCCAGACACACACACACACAAACACACACGTACGCACACGTACACACCCCGTCTGGATACGAAGAGAAGCCATGCCACCTGTTAGTGTGTTTTGTTTGTGTAAAGAAGCTTGCTGTCTGCTCACTATAGGTAAGCCTTTATCATCTAACATTTAATTTGCACACTCTGACCTCAGCCTCTTCATGCAGAGTAATACTGCACTCTGTGTGTGTGTGTGTGTGTGTGTGTGTGTGTGTGTGTGTGTGCTCGCTCTGCATTCTTTTTTTATCTTCCTGCAATGAATTAACATATAGAATTGGCTGCTGGTAGAGCTGTTAATGTTTACCTTACCATAAAACCCTAATACTCTTGTATTGTAAATAAGCTTGTCATATCAGATAATACTGCAGGGATCACAGATGTTAGCATTAAATTACAATCATTTTTAATAAATATGAAATGAAATTATAAAATGCTAAAGAAATTCTAAGACTTTTACTTCTTTTTGCCTACCCTGTTTTCAAATTTTTTGGCATCTGTGACATACCACACCTGGAAACACCTTTTTTTGTGACATCATCATCTAGACAGACATTGTTGGGTAAATTACTGAGGAAGCGTAAACTGATGTCTAATGACAACTTACCTCACTGTACTTAATTGCATGATGCTGTCAAACAACTTCTTTGGGTCTAACTCCATTGTTTGATTTCTTCTACTTCTGTGAAGCATAATATTTTACTAGCTTATTAATCTTATAATCAAAGTACAAAAAGAGGAACATACTTTACTGACTACTCATATTATTATTATTATTATTATTATTATTATTATTATTAATTATTTCAACGTTTTTCAACCTGTTTTTAAGATTCAGCTTCCATGCTTAGGCACTATGTATTGCCATGAAAATAAATTCACTTCGCAGGCATTTCTGTTTTGCTGGTACAACAAATGGTGTTGGAGCAATAATGTCTTATACAATCTGTTTAGAACGGTCCTTTTATGGGAACCTGAGGTCTGCAAGTAACAGCATGCTGATTAGCTGTTGCTGAATGATTTCCTGTTTGTGGGTTGTGACTTCATTTCCCCTCTTCAAGTGTCTGTGCTTTGCTTCCTGCAGGCTGTACTGTGACACACACCTGAATATTTCACTTAGTATTTTGTACCAATATATAAAGTGCAAGTAGCAAGGCATCTCAACCAACTAATTACAAAATGGAATAGGATTAAGAATGCAGATGCATATTATATGTATATTAATGCACATTATATGCATTTGTATTCTTAAGTCTGTTCCTTTTTGTATCTATTTCCTTTGAGCTTTGTTACATTTGTGTACAGTAGATACATGAGTCATAAGTTTCTACAGTGGTAGATGCAGTTCCTTAATTCTGAAATTAAAATATGTATACCCAAACTTGAGGTGCTATTTGTTCCCAGACATAAATTATGCCTAGTCCAAGGGCTCTGAAGGATTGCAGAATGAACATGTATATTTCCCAACTAGACTCAGTTGCAGGAAAACCAGCTCTTCGTGTTTGCAGGTGATTCATTTCTATTGTTAAGCCTTCGTGCATCACATAGCTGGCCTCGCCCTTTGCTCACTGCACTTGAAATAGAACCAACAGAAGTAGGGTTTTTGTTCCTCTTGTCTGTTCACATTCCTCTTTTCTAAAAGGATGTGGGGTTCTGGAAACATTGTTAAACATAGTCTAGAATTTATAAGGACCAAAATGTTTGTTAAATAATTTGTTCTCAAAGGCAACACATGATTGATTTGACACATGATACTTAAAAAGACAACATTAAACAAAGTTAGATTGTTTTTTGACTGTCTTTCAGTCCACAGTGCACTCAACCACGGTTCAGTCAAAAAGAAGACATACACATAGTGGATTTAGCTGAAGTTCATGATTTGGACTAATTCATGTCAATCATCAGAGTGTGCAATGGTGAATTAATAAAATATCTTTTTGTCTCACTTGAACATCACCATTTGTCTTCTTGACTTCCAGTTCCAATGATTATCCACTGTGAGCCCTGACCCTGTGAACACTGAGAGCTGGGAAATGTCGCTTCCGCAGGTGGTGCTGGTGAACTTTCAGTACGAATACATGGCACGTGACGGCAGGCATGTTTCCATCAAGCCCAACGAACGCTATGTACTGGTGGCCAAGACCAATGACCACTGGTGGCATGTACGCAAAGATGAGTCAACCAAGCCTTTCTTTATCCCAGCCCAATATGTCACAGTGTTGCCCTCTGAAAATGAGACTATTCAACTTTCATGTGAGCAGGATGTGCAGGATACTCCAATGCCATATCCTGACATAGTGCCCCCTGTGTCTTTGGAGGCGACCATTAAAGACCAAAAATCCATCAAGACAGCTAATGAAAAGGACGAACGCAGGATCTCCAAGGTTGTCATTCCAAGTGATCAGTACAAAAACAAATCCTCTGAGAATGTGCCATGTGAGGCTAAAGCTGAGCCAGGGCTTCATCCCTGCAACTTGTACAAGGATCCAATCCAGATGGATATTAGCCAAGTTGGTTTAACAAATTATTTTTCTCTGGTTAAAGAGGAAAGTCCATATGCTGTCTCCCAACCACATATCCCTACTACTAACTCGCAAAGAACAGTAACAGAGCCCAGTGAGTTTCAGTCAAATGAAAATTCTTATAATGACCTCAACGATGATATTCGAATGCTCATGCGGGCTGGCTGGGACCCAAAGATATGGGACCTCAAGGAAGACCGTATATATGAGTCTGTAGATTCTATAAAGGATTCAGTGGTTCAGGACACTAAAGACAATGAGAGAAATATGGAGGTAGAAGTGGCACTGGTCTCTCCACTTTCTCCTTCGTCTACATCTCCTCCATTTTCTCTACAGCAGAGTCCTGGTTCTCCCACTGACATGCCATGCGCATTCACTGAGAAGGTACAGTCCATCTTTATTTATTCATCCCTGTGAAGGTTACACTTAAATGAAAAGGAAAACAGTCTATCCTTTATGTTCTGTTCAGGTCAGAGTGATCCATTTAAATTTTTAACTGCAACAGTAATAAAAATTATTATACCAATTGTTTGACTCAGCTTTCTAACCATTAAAACATTTTTATGTATCAGATTTATTTTACAGATATTATGTTAAAGTAATTTGACCTGAGTCACGTAATTTGTACTGCTAATAATTTTGATGAAGAGATGGGATATTTTTAAAATGACAGTTGCATTGCCACAAATTTAGAAGCGATGGCCTGGGTGAATCAATCAGTACATTCACTGCTGAGTAGTGAACAAAGCCTGAGTGTTAGTCATACACATAGCCCCACTGTGAGGTGCTGTACACAACAAAATTTAGAGTGCAAACAAGTGGTGTCAGAAAATCACAGGTTAACTTCACATCCTCAGGTAATGCTTGCTGAAGGAGGGAACTGAGCATTGGACTTAGACTTATGTACATGCAGTTGTGATTATTTTAATCTGCCAAGAACAGTTTAGCAATTCCTAAAGTGACCTCCAACTGTATTATAAAAAAAAAAAAAGACAATTATAATGTGTTGTATGTTTGTGTTAGCAAAGTACCCCTGCCAATTAACCTTCTTAGAAGGCAAACTAATTAAGAGTAATCCATAAAATGTTTGATATTTGACTGACTTGTGTGGAAACCCTGTGTCCCCGGGTAAATGTCTGTAGTCTTGGTTTATAGTACTGGACTCTTGAATTTCCTCAAAAGGTTCTACGGTGTTGTATAAGGCTCACTGATTCAGTAAGATGATCTTTATTCATGTTTGTGATAATGATAACCATAATCATAATACTGTCTGTCATAATAATCAGTCCTAATATCTAATGTTGATCATAATACTTTGTGACTGTGTGTCAAATTCTTATTTAAAAAAAAAAAAAAAACAGTTCCAAAACTAAATAAGATCATTCACAATGAAAATAAGCTTTTACATTTTTTTGTGCATTTATCCTTGGTGCTTGTAATGCACATAGCTGTTGTTGTACATTATGTATTCGTAGCATCAGTTACATTCTTGCATTCATTAATAACATTCAGTAGCAGGCAATAGCCCATTTCTGCAAACATTATAGTTCACTCATTTACTGCCAGTGATCAAATGCTCAGTCAAAAAAGCCTTAATCACTATGGTGTTTTTTGCCAAGCAATCTGCATGTGAATGAGATGCATGTCTTCTGTGCTGGCTTGGTTGCTCTATTGCAATGGGGCACCCAAAGAAACAGGCCTGAAGCAAATTCAGTACTTTTATATATATATATATATATATATATATATATATATACTGTATATATATATATATATATATATATACAGTATATATATATCTATATGTGTGTGTGTGTGTGTGT
>CM074956.1:4941079-4956773 GCA_037577455.1 Pangasius macronema
CTATATTTATTCACAGTGTATCAGCTGACTGATTGCCAACATTTTTGGGTGACTCCTCTTTTCTGCTGTAGGGGATTTCTCTGAGCCAGCAACAGTAATAGGTAGCAGTGATTAAACCGTGTGTTTTGGTGTAGGGTTTCTGGTTAATCACATTATCCTGTAAAAGTGTCTTTCTTTTAACATTCAGATTCTTAGTCTTAAACTTAGGAAAATATGTTCAGTTGGATATAGTTTCGAATTAAGCTCAAAATTCGGTTGTATAGCACTGGATGTCAAATGTGCTTTATGTAACATCCGTTTTTGGTTCCTGTGTGCTCACTTCCTTGTTTCAAATGGCCCTTGGTGGGTTTGCTGTGAGCAACCCTGCCTGTCCTGCATAGTCATGCCATTCAAAACAGTTTGTGATGTCAGCCAGAATAAAAATATTTTACATGCTCTTTTTCACGTGGACTCTACTGCAATACCATCCTGATTTTAGGAAATGTTCATTTAGGATGGATATGAACCAGCTAGATATTGGTTTCTGTTCTCCTTTGGTATTTCAGATCATGACTTTGAAGTATTTTGCCAGAAGCAACCTTATATCTCAGATGGACAGAGCATATATCCATCTCCTGCCTGACAGTGTGGTTGATAATCAGACTCTCTTTACCCACGGCACGACCAACCATCACTGTATAACTGACGCTATGATGCCACATGTTGCAGTGCACTAGATCAGACCCTCAGCATTCTGTGAGTTAATCCAGATTCCAGGCCATGCTTGATGATATAACATTAAGGGGGAGAGGGAGCTTCAATAGTGCTTCTGTGCAAGAAAGAGAGACTGTGTGTGTGTGTGTGTGTGTGTGTGTGTGTGTGTGTGTGTGTGTGTGTGTGTGTGTGTGTGTGCTGTGATTGGGTCCTTGTCTGCCTTGTCAAGCTCTGTTCCATTGAAACAAGTAATTTGATTAAGTAAGCAATTGTATGCTTTCTTGATCTGTGCTCCACAGTCTGTCTCGTGTTCATTTATACTAGTTATAGATTCTTTGTCATATGTGAATATGATGGTAGGCAGATGGACCAGCATGAGAAGTCTTTGTCATAAGCTATATTACTATGGGTATGTCCGTTTATTTCTACTTTCTGTTAACTTAGATCCAATATTTGCAGTTCCTGACATTTGCCTTCTACATGAATCGATAAATAGTAAATGAAATAAATTTTCTGTTCCTTTTAAAACCATATGTTCACCTGAATATTCACTCACTGGGCACTTTATTAGGAACACTTCTACACCTGCTTATTCTATCTGCTCAAAATATCCAATCATTCAATCATGTGGCAGCAGTGCATAAAATCACATCTATATGGGTCAAGAGCTTCAGTTAATGTTCACATCAAACATTAATATGGGGGAAAATGTTATCTTAGTGACACTGACCATGGCATGGTTGTTAGTTCCAAATAGGCTGGTTTGAGAATTTCAGAAACTGCTGATCTCCTATACATACATAGAATGGTTTTTATATAGAACGGTTTTCCAAACAAACAAAAAATACATCTAGGATGAGAAATCGGTTCTGTGGCTGGAACGTCTTACTGATGAGAGAGGTCAGACGAGAAATGACAGACTTGTTTGAGCTGAGAGGAAGGCTAAAAAGATTAGGAAAAGATCAGATGTTTTCCAGTCTTCAACTGTCCAGTTTGGGTGAGCCTGTGCCCACTGTAGCCGCATGTCAGCTCAATCCAGTCTGACCATTCTCCTTTGACCTCTCACATCAACAAGTTTGTGTGTGTGTGCATATACAATGATTGTGTATGTTTGTGTGACTAATATTGTCCATGTTCTCTAGATTATGTACTTCTTAAGGGTACATCTTGTGCCACTGCCATTTTAAGACAAGATGCCACTTGAGAGCTCTGACTTCATTAAGCAGATCTCCTGAGATTAGTATGACTGTTTTAAAAATTGTACTCATTATATATATTCGCATGTGGTTGAATATGATTTGTTTAAGCAAACTATCTAACTACTGACTTAAAGTCATCAGTAATCTGCACACTGACCATTTTTAAAAAAAATCGTGAATAGGCCAAATCCTTGTGTTGCCATAGGAAGCACATTTGTTTATATGAATATGCAAGAGAGAGTGTTCAGTTGTCTGATATCAGAAGCACTGGACTCTGTGGAAGTGAGTTCATGTAGGTTTAGACTGTCAAGGTGAAGATTTGAATAACAAACTACACATACACAAGGAAGCCTGATTTTTACCCCCACCTGGCTACTTCATGCTGCCTCAGCCACTGTGTCAGAGGGGAAATACATGATTTCAAAGCAAAGGATCATTCAGATGCAGCTGACTCAGTTGTTTTCATCACAGAGTGGAAATAACTCCATGTTGAACAGTGTAAATTTACTCAAAGCATACACTTGAACAAAATAGGAGGGTGGTAATAAAAGAACACCAGTATGCACACTGTCCTCTTTGAGTTAGCTGCAAGAATGAATGCAAAAGCCACAACAGAGGCAAACTGTTATAGCTAACTAAGAACGGCTCTAGGAATAGCTCGTGTTCAGTAGTAAAATCGGCAACCAAGTTTTCGGTGCCAAGCTGTGGTATTTGACTATGCTTTAGCATCATCTTTCGGGCGGAAATCTACTGCATTTCAAAGGAAGTGTGTGTGTGCGTGTGTGTGTGTGTGTGTGTGTGTGTGTGTGTGTGTGTGTGTGTGTTTGGGCTGAGGGTTTAAAGAAGTACACACACGCACACATGCTGTCCTTGAAAATAATATGTAGAGCCACACCAACACAGGCATTTTCACCCTCACAGCTAATGGAAGGAAACTGTTTAGCAACCTGCACACTTTATCCTGTGTATTGTTCCTTCTTGACCATTTGCAAGCATGCAGAAAAACCGTACACATATTGGCATGTAATCTTTCTGTAAAGCCTTACACACATTAAATTAGCTATGTAGTTTCCAGGCTACTTTTCAGGTGGACTTGCTGACAAGAGTTGTAAAACATTACATGTTAAACTATTAAACTATTTATAACTGTTTGTTCATAAACCAGTATTGTATCTTTAAAATCTTAGTCTCTTTATATTCATTATATGCTTGTAGAATCAGTGATTTCCAAGTTTGTGTGATTCTTCCCTAAAGGATACAGTTTTAAATTTCAAATGTCTAACCATAAACGCACAATACACAACTAAATTTGTAGCATGTCACAGACATTTTTGACAGTCAAGTACACCAGACTAATGTTATCAGTGCATTTTACTTTTTACATTTAACGTCACTTACATGTTCAAATCACATAGGTGGGGAAAGAGAATTGTGAAAGGCTCTGGTTGAGTGAATCTAAAAAATTTTCAGTAGTGTTAAAAAAAAACGGACCCAATGACTTATGCACAGGCTTGTGTTTCTGAGTGTGTGAGAGAATGCAACAGTAAACTGAATTTGCATCTGTGTAGGCAAGCTCTCTTCACATTCTCTTCCGACACAGGACACTTTCTTTAGCACTGAGAGGATCAGGCTGTCTAATGGCTTTTGTCATCCCCAGATTTTCCTTTATAGTTATTATTGTTTCATCCATTCAACTTAGTTTGCCACAGTGCACCCGCCTCTCTATTACTGTCCCTACTCTCAATATCTGCTCTGTCTCTTTCTGTCTCACTTGCTCAAAATTTCCCCCTCCCCCACTAACGCAGAGCAGGCACTTCTCTTTTCTTCTGTTCACAAAACACTGAACACGCAGCTTTCTGAAGATGCTGGAGTTTTCATCAGTGTGCTGATTTTATGGTTGCTCCAGTTCACCACGCCTTAGCTGTAGGTTAACTGCCATCATGAGCTTTGACTCTTGACAGTTTGGAGCTTCCAGAACAGAGCCATGGTGGATTATTACTCCAAGGTTCGGCTCAACTGCCGTCCCAAAACTGCTTTGGCCATCTCTCTGCATCCCCAGGTAGGCTTGAATTTCCGGACGACAACCTGTTTGTTAGTTTTAGGTAAACATATGAGCTTTCTACTTATCTGACCAGCTCTAGTATCAGTAAAACTTTAAACACAAGTTGCTGTGGTACTGTTGAACTAAGGTTTTTGAAAGCAGGAAGTTTTGAGAAAACTGCCTGTGTACACACATTTCAAGCTGAGTTAGTTCCATTATAGTGATTTTAGCATCACACTGTTATGTCTCTACTCTAATATTGCACTGGGAAGTGTGTCGCTTTAAGTAAACTAATGAAATTAGTGGGGTTTTGGGGGGTTTTTTGCTGTTAGTGGCTAGTCTGCACTCTTCCTTTTAGAAACTTGGTTGCAGAAAACACCTAGGTGTAACACGCCAAAGTTTGTGTACACTTTCTGGCATGAAGAAGTAAGACGTTCTTGAGATGTAAGATGGTCTTCCTAGAAGAAGTAAGATGTTCCTCCTAGAAGATATAACATGTTCTTCCTAGAATGCTGTGTGTCTTTACAAAAGATGTGTCGTTATCAGTCATTATCAAAACACTTTCCAGCCATCAGTGCATGAAGAGAGTAGTAGTCAAGGGCCACTGTTATTATACTGTTTGGTCTACTTCATTCAAAGTGTAAACTGATCAGTAATGTGTGTGTGTGTGCGTGTGTGTGTTAGATGAGTGGCTTCAAATAATTAATGTCCTCATTTATACTGGTTGCTTGACACAAAAATATAGAGTAGATCTTTGTGTCCTGTCAATCTTATTCTGCCTCCCATTCTTCATCTCTCTCTTGCTCTCCCCCTATCTCTATGTCTTTCTCTCTAACTCACTTATTCGTTCTCTATCTCTCATTCTGTTAGCCTACTTATAAAGTGACATATGCAGGGTATATCCATGTCTCTGTTGGCTCAACACTTTCAGCTGATCTAATTTTATCCTCAAAAAGGTGGCATGCATTCTGGGAATTGCATATCTCCCTTAAGAACTTGTTTTCTCTTGCTCTCTTTTTTTGTCCCATCTCTCTTTTTTCACAACCATCTCTTACACATGTTTTTCTCTCAAATACCAGTTATAATGTTTTGGTTACCATAATTCAAGTTCCAGGTAAAAGATCCAGGAAAGATACATAGAGTAGGATGATAAGGAGAGATGGAGCACTTGACCATCCTAACAGCATGAGGAACACCTTAGCTCAAGTTGTGAAAACATGTCTGTGAACTATTTGGAATGGCCTCTTGAGGAATGGCCAAACTCAGGATTCCCCGTTCCCCAATAACTGTTTTACGGCTTGATCAAATAAGACTTTCATGGACCTTAATCTTGTTAAAGGGTAACAAAAGTTACAGTCCTCCGTCAGTCTGCAAACACTGTGAAATAACAGGTATCTGTCATATGTAATATATTTTTTGTTTATGTTTTGAGCCTGCCATAAGAAAGAGAAAGAAGGGTTAGGAATATGTGGCGTTTATACTGGTGGAAACCACTAATGTAAAAATTCTCTCTAAATACTAAAGACCAGCATCATATTTTAGGACAATGTTTTATGCAGAGATGAAACAGAGAGTTTTCTGTAAATTTCTCTGTAAATGTACACAGTCTGTTTTATCAAAACAATTCTTTAGATCTCAATCCTGATAGACAGGCCTTTCAAGCAAAACATATTATACATGAATTTATGGTAGTGTAAAGAGATATAAAACAAAATACCTACTAACTAGCAATAATTGTTTGTGAACATGTTTGATAAGGTAAATGCCATTAATAAATAATTTCCCCATGGTTACCTAATATCTTATCATAAATCTTATAAATATAAGGCTCTATATGCTGTTTCTATCATTGTACTTAACTGGTTATGCGATTTGTTCAGTAATGAACTGGCAGTATGAAATGCTGTGCGTTACAGTTTGGAGGCATTATTTCAGAAATGCGCAGAATTCCACAGGGCTCACAACATAGCTGAAAATGTTATTTCCGTTTTTTCTTTCTTTCTTTCTTTCTTTCTTTCTTTCTTTCTTTCTTTCTTTGAATCCCTCTCTGTTTGTCTATCTGTGTCCGTCTGTCCTTCTCTCTGTCTCTATCTCTCTCTCTGTCTCTCAGAAATACCTCCTCAAAAGAGGTGTGGCCTCCCAGAATTCGCTCTTAGGGATACAGGTGAGCTGAGGACTTTATCAGTCTATGCAACTAAACATTGGGTTTAAGCTATGGCTGATGTGTAATCCCCAGTGTCTTGCTTGGCTCACACTTACATTTTGTGAAATTCAATAAGGTGTATATTTCAAAGATGTTAATTTTTCATCTAATGCTTCTCTCAAAATACCAATTTCAGAGCTTTGGTTATTGGCCAATGCCTGACACTGATTTGATACTGAGTTATGAGAAATGAGCATTATGGTACCATGCTATTAAGGCAAGCTGTGAGATGCACTATAAGCACTACAGATATGCATTTTGGTCATTTTGTCAGTATTTGACAGAAATAGGGGTGGGGTTGGGAGTAGCAACTTTTTATATAGGCTGTTGAGTTTTCTCCCTGGACAAAGCTTAATAGCACTAAGTCTTTGGATGATAGATACATTGTCTGACTGGAGTCTTTACTTTTGCTTTATTTTTGCAAGTATGTGATACACTAGTAGTAGTGTTAATACATCTCTGCATGCAATATGTCCCTGTGTTAATCAGTATGAGCCTTTACCAGAGGTGGAAAAGCTGGAAAGTTACATCACTGCAGTCTCAATGTGTGTTTTGTTGGGGGGGTAAAAACTGGTAATCCATGTTTTTACTAATCTGATGGTCAGTACAGATTTTTGTGTAGTTGTTTTTGTGGACACATGGCACAGAAATGAAACTCCAAATAAAGAACCACATCAATTATGGTTCAGTTTCTGGAAGTATTCATTGTGCTTTTGTTTATTCCTGCTAGTCTAATCAATATAAAATGTATTTGATGATGCAGAATAAATAAACGTTAATTTCAGCATCTGTTGTGTTTGTCACAATCAAAATAATTGCTGTCATTTGCAGGTACTTGAGTACTTGTGTTTAAAAGATATGGGTTGTGAATCAGAAAATATTCAAAATTCAGTGCGATACTGATACAGTGTTTCAGGCCAGTATCCACAATATTACCAAAACTCTGTATCAGAATGGAACAAGTGTGTGTTTTCAGTCTTCTCTTGCTGTTGCACCTTGACACAAAGACAAAAGATGTACAAAAAAAAGATGTACATTGACTATAAATTCCTCCCTGTTCCCTGAGAAGCTCTTTAAGGACTTAAGAAAAAAAAGCCTTAAGCATAACCTTTCACAATCGTCGTAGGTTATTGCTATGTAACAGGTGTCATAAACTTTTCGTTATATCATAACTTGTACTGGCCCTGCATGTGTGCTTGTACTCTCTGGTCTGTTTTCTTTATTTGCTCTAGCTGTGGGATGTGTGACTGTCTCGGAATAGGACTAGCGATTAGGTTGTGGTGGTTATACTCAACTTGTTTTATTTCCTTTGTCTACAGGAAGAGATTTTTTTAGCGCACTGTATCTGACTACACAAACATTGTTACCTCAAAAGGCAGGGAGGAAAATAGTAGTGTGGGTGTCTGTGTTATTATCTTACAAAATGGCAATTTGCTTGTCTCAGTGTTGTGTTGACTGTGTGTAGAGTTAAATTACATGAGCAAGATTAAAGCACTTTATCTGTACTAAACAGAGAGGTATATGCAAAAAGAATTATGTTATTGTCATATTGCCATGTCCTGACTCACGGTAACTTTATATTCATTGATTCATCTCTACCAGGTTGAGGATGATGACTTGTCAGCAGTGTACGTAAACTTGCCCAGGGCACGTCAGAGGATCAGCAGCTCGTCCTCCGCTTCTGCTTGGGGCATTCCAGATCCTCCTGAATTCCATGACACTCTCCTTCTAGGCTCCAAGGGATGGGAGATCCACACTGACGAGGACAGTGGAAGAGAGTACTACTATCACCCCAGTACAGGGCGTAGCACCTGGGATTACCCGCTTAGCTCCTCAATGGATTCTGAGGTGGGGGCTAAGGAGCTTCTTGTCTCCCCAACTCCATCCCTGTCTCCAGCCTGTTCGCCCACAAATGGAGCAAGATGGACCTCAGACTGGGAGAGAGTGCTGGATGAGAAGAGTGGCAGACACTACTTTTTTAACCCCATCTCTGGACAGAGTTCCTGGGACCCACCGGATGACCTGCTGCCTCCTCCTCTGTTAGGCAACAGTCTACAAGACGGGTTGCCGGTAAGAAACACACACAGAAACTACCACTGTACTTGCAGCCTGTTTTCAGATCATATGTAAGCTACTGGAATAAAGAGGGCTTGAAACCCCAGTTACACACTGTCAAGCTAGTTATTAGCACTTCAGCAAATAGATATCAAAACATGATTTAAAACTACACAACCACTAACATAAATGTTAAGTGTAGATTTATTGCATTATCTAGTGTTCCTGAACTTTTTTGCAGTTAGTTACAGCTAAATTATAAAAACAAAATTTTAGAATGCACAAAGTGAGGTCTGAATATAAGCAGAAAATATACAACAAAAAAGACTATTGTCCTATAACTGCACAATAATATTGCTGTGATTTGATCTCAATCTGGGAAAAAAGTGGGTTTATAATAAAACTCAAAATAACACTTAATTGGAAGCACTAATATCTAAATCTAATATCACAGTCTATGACTACTGATTATACGTTATATCACCTGTCTGCCTGTGATCCATCATTAGCCTCCCCTCCCTGAGGAAGACTACCCTGCTGAAGAAGATATTCCAGCAGCTCTGGGGCAGGAGGATGCGTTGTCCTTTGCTGGTTCTTCAGAATACTCATTGGCCCATGTGAAAAAAGTGGTCATTCCCAGAGCGTGTCTAAACCGCAGTGCTCCTGCAGGCTGGACGCTGAATATTGACCCTGATGGAGTCTGGGTCTTCACCAACGACCATACACAGGAGCAGGTAGTGCAGGCTTTTATTACAAACAGTACATACCCATGCCTGAGTAAAGCATTACATTTTTCTCTTTTCTCTGTTTTTACATTTGGAATGTCATAAACGGCATAAATGTTTGTGTGGACAGTGGATCAAGTCACTGGATGATCGGGGACAGACGTACTATTACCTGAAAGATGGCTCCAAATCTGAGTGGAACTTACCTGAGGTAAGCGAAATCTTTTATCGTAAAATGAAAGGCAACAGATACATTCCTTTATTTCTCTTATCACTGTTTATTTTGTTTAATTTATGTATTATTTTAATCTGCTTAATTTATAATTAAATTAATTGATTTAATAAAAAAAAATGTAGCCTATGTAGAAGTACGTTTTCACCTGGATGAATGAGTGGTTTCTGGAATCACACTTGGGCACAAAGACAGACATACAGTACCACTTTAACATTATGGAATAATACATATGGAATTATGTAGTGCCTGAGAGAGGCATTAAACAAAACTATCTTTATAAATTTTAATAGTATTCCCGATGACGTTTTCCCACACTCTGGGATTCTCTGGGAGCTTCATTCAGGAAGCTTTTCCTAAAGCTCCCAAAAAAGGCTGCGCTCCTCACTGCTTCTCCTCAATTCTAAGTTAAAACTACTTGCTTGGGGAGGCAATTTAATTAAAAGTAAAAATGACTTGTTTTAATTAAAAACTACCTACTTAAATTTGTTGCAGAAATAAATGTATACATCACCATTAACTTTACTATATAAATTTGTCAGAATTTGGCAGAAACCAATTTCATCCATAAGCCTTTACTGAAATTGTCTTTAGGACAATGAAAAAGTGTAGTTAAAATAAAGTCTGGTGAACAAAACCTATAGATACATGTATTAAATACAAATACTGATAGGAAATTAACTGGGTATGAATTACACAAAATACACAGAAATACACCAGATACAAATCGTGATCGATTAGTTACACAGAAATAACTCTCTGTGTAACTATTTTATAACTCTTTATTCAGCATTGCAAACTGAATAATACACATTCCACAAGGAAAAAAATATCAGCTGACAATCATTCACTGGATTCCCACCAAATAAACGAATAAATAAATGCCTGTTAAGCAAAAAAAGCTATAACTCCCATCACTGTTGAATTCATTTTCCACTTATTGATCTTATTGGGACAGCATGGTGGTGCATCAGGTAGCATTGCCAACTAACAGCTTTAGCACCTTACGATCTGTGCAGAATTTAGCATGTTCCCCCAATGTCCACATGGTAGTCTACCAGGTTCTCTGCTTTCTTCCTGCTTCCCAAAAACATGACAATAGGTGGACTGGCTACTTTAAATTGCCCCTAGTTGTGAATGATTACATGAATGTGTGTGCATGGTGCACTGCAATGGACTGGCATCTCATCCAGGGTGTATTCCTGCCTCGAGTCCAGTGTTTCCAGGATAGACTCCGGATCCAGCGTGACACTGACCAGAGTAAAGTAGTTACTAAAGATGATTATATTAGACTGATTGGCGGCTGGCTCTCACCTACAACTTCATGTCTTCTTTCCTACCTAACACTGTGGTGTGATGATGCTTGATAGATCTGAGATGCTGTCTAATATATGTGTACAAACGTCAAACCAATTCTGACCGAACACCCCTGACACAGAACTGACTGTGAGTTACCATTCAAGGATTGTGAGGACAGCTAATAATATACAGTAGTAGACTATTTTTTTCACTTGACTCAATAATCATGTTAATAGTCATGTTTTTCTTTGTAACAAGAAAAAGATCTATGTACTGTAACTTTCATTTGTCATTTGTCTCAAATGATAGGAAGGTTAATGAATAAATGAATGTTAATGAATAAAGGTTAATGAATAAAGGCTTTCTCTCCCTTCAGCTTTCTGCAGGTTTGAGACAGTGCCAACTGGGAAATGGTGGGACAGTGGATCAGGATGGACTTGGAATGATGAGAACCTGGAGGCATAGCACAGGATCTCAAGATGAGGTGCACACACACACACACACACACACACACACACACACACACACACACACACACACACACATGCACACTCAAGAGTTCTTACAGCCCATGAATTGATGTATGTTATCCCTTGGAGCTGATGTATAATACTATAAATAAAATGTATTCATTCATTCATTCATTTACTCATTCATCTTCATAACCACTTTATCCTGGACTTACATTAGTCTTATTTGTTTGAGTATAAAGCCATCCAGTACTGAACTTACAACAAAATATCTGCAGGGCGTCAGGGGCATTGTTGGACCCCTGCTTTGTTGGTGCTTTCAGAAAAAATTCAGACCCATTTTTCCTTATTTTTATACAATACAGGCTTCCTCTGAGCTCGATTCCATAATTCATACATTCATTCATTCATCTTTAGCAGCCTCTTTATCCTGGTCAGGGTCACGTAGCCTATCCTGGAAACACTTGGCACACAGATTCACTGATGACACAAAAGGATTCAGTCATATTATACACCATTATTTTATGCTGCAAAATAGATGATGCAAAATAATGTAATAATAATTCATATTGTAATGTAATTGATCATATACTGTAATAATCAAAATATACCAAAATTGTCATGAACAGTGAGGTATTTTAAGCTAAGATTTAGTTTGATTTTAACTTGTTTATCATACCTAACAGTAGTTAACTATTCTTGAGATAAGATGTATTTCATAAATCACTCCAAAATGACCAATTTTAGTTAATCTAGTTTTCCATTATCCAAGATATACTTGAATTATATATATTAGATATATTCATACTTTGATTACCACTACACCTCATACTTTGAGTAACACTGGCTGGAAGGAAATCAACAAACAGAACTGTGTGGGGATGTAAATGGCTTTTTCTCCCTGACAGAAACTTCCCTTTAGTCATCGGAGAAATGCTTCAGAAAGCGATATGTCTACCTCTCCAGAAATGCTGCATAATGTAAGTGACTGACCTGACTCATCCACTTGACATCCACTTATACATACACTTGATTAATGTTTCATGATAGGCAAAGAGAGTACACATTTATCTGCATCTGGTTAGTGGTATGTCAAAGAGATGTAGTAAAGGAAACACTTAAATACAGTGCCTACCAGCATTACTGGCACTCATCATGAAAATTAACAAAAAATAATTAATAGATATTTAAGCAATATTACACAGTTGTAGTGTATATCAGCATGGCAGGGATTTAGGCCATGGGCACGAGGCTGCAAGCTGAGTGCCACAGGTAACCACAGGCATGCTTATATTCACTACAACAACAGGATTGTGATTATGACTCACCATTCTTATAACTCAACAATGAAAATGAAACTTCATATGAAAATAAGTGTGAAGTATTATTATAATAAGGAGACAATGGTATAGGCAGAAAGTGCAATTTGCCTGCATCCAATAATCTCAAATGCAAAGTTCACAGGGCCATTATTAAAAATTCTTCAGTAAATTTCTTCATATTGAGCATTTTGATAGTATATTACACTGAGTTTCATATGGAGTTTTCAGATTTTTTGAGGCCAAGGACATTTGATGTAGGAAACTGTATGTGATATTAGTGTGCTTCATGGCGCCATCTACAGGCACTAGATCATAAGACCTGGACCTTTTAAGGTGGAACAGAAAATCCAAATTAGAGACTGACAAATAAGAAGCCAATTTCAGTCTCATCACATATCAGTCTCATCACATAGTTAATGTAGCTGTTTAAACTGCTACTTAGCGGGATGGAATGAAGACACTTACATGATCAAGAAATACGTGTGAATGCATCCGCAAACAATTCAGTAGCTACTCGTATTATATTTGTCAGCTTTTTAATGCAACTACAATACAGTTTATTTGCTGCTGAGCTCTTGGCCCCATTCATTCCTCCATGTCAGAGGACGCACCACAGTTAATGGAATGAGTGTGGCTAAGTTTCAGAGTAATCAGTTGACCAACAGAGATTGAAGGTCAGTGCCTAGTGGATTTTATTATTTTATTTGAAACCTTTAGCACAAAATTAACTCCATAATCCAGGTATTTATGTCTGGTGCCAAATCAGAGTACAGAATCTCAGCTATAGAAAGTGTGTTTGAGTTTGTATCTACTTATTGAATTGCTGGCCTGCTGGTGCAGAGTTTCAGTGAACAGAAGAGCCATTGTACTGTTTTCAGGAATATTTCATTTTACTCTGTGCTGGGACTCCAATGTTTGATAAGAATAATATAGAACATTAGATTTTTTGTTATATTTACTTATTAGTTACCACTAGGTATACACAATATAGACAGTCATAATGACTATGTATTGCTATTGCATGACACTGACAAGTGACAAAAATGTATCATTTACATCTCATCAATAGTGTAGGTGATTGCAATTAATGTACTGTACAATGGTCATGATCTGAGTTATCTATTAATGCAGCTTTATATATTCAGAATTATTTTATGATGGTTCATATTGTGACTTCTTTTCATAATTTGCAGAGGAAATGATGATTACTGTGCACTATTACAACATTTGTAGCAATATTAAGTAAGGCTGGTGAAGGAGTATTTTGACAGAGGCTCTTAACCCATGCACATATAAAGAACTTTAAATACTATAATTCTACCGGCACACTGTTTGATGTCTAAGCAGTGTAACACTACTGGGTAAGCCACACTGCCTACTAATAGGTGGACAGTAAATCCCTATTTATGCTAAGATAAGAAATACCGAAGCAAGCAACTGCACACAAACATTTCAAAATAGAGTAACCATATATTGTTGGCAAACTTGCAGGTACCCGTGCTGCCTCCTGAAAATGCATCATATACTCTGAAATCTTTGTCTATCTTATTCTCATTTTTAGGTGTCAAATTTGGAGAAAGCTGGAATCCTCAACAAGACTAAGATATCTGAGAATGGGAAAAAAGTACGGTAAGGACAAAAGCTTGTTTTGCATAAATGTGCTTTATAAGGGTAATAAATAAAGTTAGTTTGGGGTTTCATTATTTTGTTTAACAAAACTAGCTTGGGAATACTGTTTCCACAGAAAGAACTGGTCTCAGTCATGGACTGTTCTTCATGGAGGGGTTCTGACATTCCACAAGGACCCAAAGTCCACCCCAGGAGGAACATCAGTAAGTGCTGCA
The DNA here is from genome assembly GCA_037577455.1 of Pangasius macronema. Classification (NCBI taxonomy): domain Eukaryota; kingdom Metazoa; phylum Chordata; class Actinopteri; order Siluriformes; family Pangasiidae; genus Pangasius; species Pangasius macronema. Next base: position 4,955,163 of record CM074956.1, read on the forward strand.
GCACTGTACATAAATAGCTGTCATGACTCAATGCCACTGATTGCAATTTTTACAAAGAGCCTACTTCGTAAACCAAAGAATTTCTGTTTCCACAGAGCAAGACCAATCAGATTGTTCCAGAATTCACTGTGGATTTGAAAGGAGCAGTAATTGGATGGGCTGCGAAGGAGAAGTCCAGCAAAAAAAATGTGCTGGAGGTATAAAAATAAGGAAACCAGTTATACTTGTAGTGTATATATTATATATAAATATAAATTTAAATATATATATATATATATATATATATATATATATATTTTTTTTTTTTTTTGTAATTTTATTTTATTAATTAATTAGCTAAAAAGTCGGGCTGGAACAGAATTCCTGATTCAGTATGACACTGACAGCATCATCACCGACTGGCATAAAGTAATAACAGACACCATACGGCAACTTGTAAGTCAGACATTCCAAACATTCTGATTCTGTTGCATGTCTGTAATAGAGGTTTTAGCAATATTGTAATATTAGAAGCTTAATAATCCTCTGAAGTGTATTTATTTCTGTCTGGCTCAGGACATGGACCAGCACCACTCAGATGATGAGGAGGAAGCCAGTGAAAAGTCCTCTAGGTGTCTTTTCCTTCTGTTTAGTTCACATCTGTTTGCTTCCTACTCGTTACCATTATATCCCATCTCTAACGTGAAATACTGACTATAAGTGAATTCTAAATCCAGAAAGAGTTCTTATATCTGGTCCATAACCTTCTAGCAAGTGTTGGGAATTATTATACAGAAATTACCATTTTTGTATTAGCTTTGTTGTCACTTATTTATTTTAATAACTTATTTTTATAACTCATACAAATATTAATACAAACTACATCAAATAAAATCATGTTTTGAAAGTTATAAAGCTTGTAAACAAAGTTGTTTGTGAAGTATCATTGGCCATTATGATAGAAAAGTAGGGTGAGTTCATAGAAATTCCTCGTCTCAACTTCGTCACATTTAAAATATAAATAGAATTTTTATAGGTTGCATACATGATCAATTACGCATGTAGCTTAAGGCATCTGCAGCTTCCACATGTATCCACCATCCTTGGGGAAAAAACAAGAGAAAATTAGACTTGTCCTAGAGTTGAGGCAGTCCACTAACTTGTGTGGGTTAATATCCCACTCCAATCAGGACAAAGACACTGACAATGACTGAGGCACACAAGGCCATCAGCAGGCTGCCACTCCAAGAAATTATCATCAAGACTTATTTTGGGAAAACTCCTGGTTCAGGTCTGCCAAGAAAGAGAAGAAAGCCATTGCTATACTAGAGGGTTGAGGCGGTGTTACAAGAAAGGACAAGAATTAGAGGACTAACTAAGTTGAGGGACAGACACAGGAGGTGATAAGGAGATACAGCTGAGGTCAAAAGTTTACATCCCCCTTACAGAATCTGCAAAATGTTAATTATTTTTTACCAAAATAAGAGGGATCATACAAAATGCATGTTATTGTTTATTTAGTGCTGACCTGACTAAGATATTTCACATAAAAGACGTTTACATATAGTCCACAAGAGAAAATAATAGTTGAATTTATAAAAATGACCCCGTTCAAAAGTTTACATCCACTTG
>CM074956.1:4984967-4997099 GCA_037577455.1 Pangasius macronema
ACGAAGTCCAGTTGGTTAAAATCTATCCTCTGTCCACTGATGGAGTCCTGAGTACGAAGCTGCTCGTGGCAACCGCTGTCTGCTATTGCTATTGTAGGAATTACTCCCTAACAAAAAAAGTTTATACTTCATTTATTCATTGTTGAGGCTTACTTTATCGATGGCTTGCAACTTGCTTATCCGAGTCGATGGTTGTAAGTGATATCCCGAGTTGACGGTACAGAGAAACATCCAATTCCTTTCTATGGTAGTGAAAACCCTGGCCTTGATAACCTACTTAGTAGTAGGATAAGTTGGTCCACTTTTAATAAAACAGATTGTTCATGATGAAAGTATTTATTTGCATTGCTTCAGTGTTACGGCATTAAATGTTGTCGTCTTGAAATACCAAGCTGTAAGAAGCTATGTATTACCCAAAACTGTGATAACGGTTTGTATATTTAATACCATGAATTTTCAGTTAGTTACAAATGAAAGCTAGTAATGATTTCTAATAAGATGAGCAGGAGCAGTAATGCTTCCCCATTCCTGTTGGAATTTATTTTTGGTAACCTTTTGGATGAGTCGCAAGTTCTGTATGTCTTCATACCATTGTCTATATTTATTACCTCAGGTGGTGAAATATCAGCGTGTTCCTCCTCACCGACAGCAGACAGGGAAGCTGTATCTTGTGGACCTTGCTGGCTCTGAGGACAACCGACGCACAGGAAACCAAGGCATCCGCTTGAAGGAAAGCGGAGCCATAAACTTGTCTCTGTTCACCCTCAGCAAGGTTGTGGACTGTCTAAACACAGGGAATGGGGGCCGTGTGCCCTACAGGGATAGCAAGCTCACCCGGCTTTTACAGGACTCGTTAGGCGGTTCAGCTCATTCAGTCATGATCACAAACATTGCCCCTGAATATAAGTACTATTTTGATACATTCACTGCCCTCAACTTTGCCGCCAAATCCAAGCAAATCATCAACAGGCCATTTGTCAGAGAGACCGTGATGGCCCCAACAAATGGTGAGCATTTTCAATCCTTTGGGCTCGGTTTGTGTAGCTGGTTGAAAGCATTTATTTGATAGATATGTGGGTCTTTTCTTTCAGCTGCAGGAAAGAGGTCCAGAGAGGAGCCAGATGCTGGGGGATCTGGAGAACCCCAGAATAAGAGGCTGAAGGAAGGCAAGAAACTGGAGCAGCAATCACCCCCACTCACACACCCCCATAGGTATGTTGTCTAGATCAGTGTGGATTTAAGGGCTAACACCAGCCTTTGAGAGCGCACTGCAGGCAATTGGCAATAAATGTAGATGTTCTATTGTAACAACTATCTTAAAAACAGAGTACTATATATAATTAACTTTTTAGGATCTCAGGGAACAGAGTTTCATTAGAATGTCTACATAAAATCTGAATGAGAGGGTAAAAATCTGCTCCTTGTCTCTTGGACAGGTAAAATCTTTCCACTGTTCAGAAAGGCATATAATATTCCATAGTTTTAGTTTGTTTTCTTCTCAGACAGAGCTCTGATGAAGCATAAACCAGACGTAACAAATAGATGCACTAGCATCATTATAAATGTGTGTATTTAAAGACAATGCTGTCCTGTTATGAAGAATATGGCCAATGTGGTCCTGTCTGTGGCCAATGATTAAAAAATCGTTGTTCATGACTGTAAAGATAGCACTTTAACAGGTCCTGGCCTTGTGTGGTAGGCCATGATTTGGTAGCTGGTGCTTAAAACAACGTGTCCCCTTAGCGAAAACCAGAGGTTCTTTGTACCTTTTGGCTCATTATTGGGGAAGACATGTTTATATGTGGCTGTGTGGCTCTAGAATAATTTCTGTATGTAAAGGTTTGGATGAAACAGTTGGAAAAAGGCTAGTTTGATTTTTAAGGGTTGTAATAAAAAAAAGGCCTGGCAGACCTTAGCTGAACTGATTTTCAGTTAGTTGTTGTCTTTCAATTATTTATTTAGCTTATAGCACAGTCACTGGAAATACTATAAATTATTCACTAACTACAGAGAAACAAATGGGAAAGAAATGTAGTTATAAGAACAGTGTAAGTCTGGACCCACCAAATGTGTGGCATTTTTGCATCTGAAAATGGGCATACAGCATCAAGGCAAGCTGTAATTTGAGAACAGTTGAATCGGTTTCATCTTTGTGAAATCACGAGCCTGGTTTCAAGCATGTTACATTTACATACACCCTAAATTACATGGGTGTACTGATGAAGTCTCACAGCAGTGAGCTACATTGTGTTGTGTGTATTAATGTTTATTATTATTATTACTACTACTACAGTAAAGTCCCGTGTCTGTAACCTTGTCTTTCAGCCCAGTGGATTCCTCAGTTTTGGATAGACTTATGGCTCTGGAGAAAATGATGTTGGGCACCCCTGAGAGAGAGAGGCTCAGGTTGCTCAAAACAGTTGCCCAGTCCCGCAAAGAGATACAGGTTGCTGAATAATAAATATTCCTTTAATTTAAAAGTTCTGCTCATTTTGATATAGTTCTGGTTCTGTATTACTCAAAGGCGCCCCCTCTGAAACGTATTCTTTACAGAGGTTGAAGGAGAAGCAAAAGGAGCTGGAGGAGAAGGCAGAGATGTTGAACAAACTAACAGGAGGCCAGAGTGAAATGAAAGATGAGAGGGAGGAAACACCAAGCGGCGTATCTCTCTTCAAAACAGATCTGCCCCCCCTCCAGCGGAAACAGTCCGTTTCAGCAAGACCCAGGAAACAGCAGGCGATTGTCACCCCATTACAGGGTAAGATCCACAGGTTGTGGTAATTAGGACTATGCTAAAATTTAAACTACAGGTATAAAGGTTCCTTGGAAAAATTTGTTAATTGTACAAAAAAAAAAGGAATGCAAACATTTACCTTAACCAACAAAATCTTCTGTAATGCAGAACAGTAAATTGTTTTGGGTCGATTGCAGGATACCTCAGAAGGTGTTGGGGGCAGTGTTGCACATGCATGCATGACAGCAAAGATTTAAGTAAGGGCTGTATAATGACTAAAATTACAGGAATATTTGGGTATTACAGCAGGTTGTGGTAGTACAGAAGATAAGTTAAGCAAAGGAATGTAGGATTCAGTGGTAATTTAACACTTAGTGTTTTTGTCAATCATGCAAAAAGCTCATGAGATAAATGAAGTTGTTCTACATTCCTCTTTTCTAAATTATACCTTTTTTTCCCCCATACAGTTAAGATTTATTTATTAAACTTGCACTTGTTTGTAATGCTATTTATTTCAAAACCAGATAATCCACATAAATCAATTATTTGGGCGCGAGTTGCCATTTTAAACATGTATATTCTTCATATACTCTTTTTTGTCCTTCGTATACCAGTGTCCCAGGTGCAGCCCCTGCAGGATTGTGCTGTGGTCTGTAAGCCATCTCAAACTATCCACAAGAAGAAAAAACACATTAAGACAGAGGTCAGCATTTTATTTATTTATTTATTTTATACATATGTTCTTCCTTGTTTTGTTTTCATAATATACAATTTATAGATTTTGTTATAGGTTCTTCTCCAGTTGCACTTACCATTTAGGTTATGAAGAGATAAAACGTGTGTTTTCAGTCTTACCAGAGACCTTGTAAGGAGTAGAGAAGGTTCACTGGTTGAAAAATGAATGCGATAGCGTAGACTTGTGTGATATCTCTATTTTATTGTCCCTACACAATACAACATTGCCATGATATCAGTGGTGTTTACTCTGATATTGTACTGTATTACCGGACCTGCAGTTTAACATTGGAGTTTACTAATACACGTTATCACTCAAACATCATGCTGTGGATGCTGTAGTACTGAATATCGGCACAGCTGTGATTCAGCCATAGGCCATGCTGATATGCTTCTCGGCATGTGCTGCTTCCATATACTATATTTAAAAAAAAACAAAAAAACAGACAAACTCCACTCACAGCTCCTTCGAGGCTAGTGTGGTGTTTGTGTTGGCTCAGTCGGTGCCATCTCTCTCTGGCACACTGCCCCTGCTGAGAGGAAGAACACACATAAGTAGACTGCCAGTAATAAATCACAAGTGGGAACAATCACGCACTGCCTGCTGGTTTAACCCTGCTCTCTCCGTCCACCGCCGATGCTTGACCACGCCCCTGCTGCCTCAGAGTGACACTGCTTTTTATCCACCTTACTTTGCAATGCAGAAGTAACAGTCAGGTTAATTCCACACTTGAGTGGAATGATTTGCGCAGGTGCTTTGAATTCTCCAATATTTACTGGCGATACCTGGAAGCCCTGCCTGTCTTGTGTGTTCTCGTCCAACCTCGCACGGGCACACTCAGGAGTGGATCGGAGACCAGTGCCACTTTGTAAAAGGATTATATCAACAGTGTAGTGTTCATTTTGTGTGTGTTTACTGTGCATTACTGCAGAATCACTTAAAAACCTACCATCAGGCTGAGTCTTTGCGCTTGCTACCGCAGTTCCTGACTATGCAGCTGACATTACACCCTCCCTGACTCCCCTTAAACCTTTAAGTGGTGGAAATGCTTGTACTGAATTGACCAATTAAAACCAGCAAGCCAACTACCTTTGTTTTTTAATGAGTTTGATTTTGAATAGTGGAGCTGACATTTTTAATGTTACATGCTATCCCTAGGCTTGTGTGATTGATTTTACCCTGCTTACAATTTTCCATTTAAAACAAATTCTGACTCGCAGGTGCTAGTCAATTATTTTGTGCAATTATTATGGTTTCTTTAATTTTCTTTGTCCACTTGCTCTTTGTCCAGATCTCCGAGGGTAAGGAGAACAGCAGTCTGGAAACAGCCTGTGAGGAAGAGGCAAACTGGGAGTCAAGGTTAGACTCGTCATTATTAGACCAGTCTAAGAAAAAGATTCTCCAGACACTCAACTCGGGCTCGCTCAAAGAGCTGAAGAGTCTGCAACTCATTGGTGACAAGAAGGCTAAACTGATCCTGGGCTGGAGGGAGATCAATGGAGATTTCTCACAGGTAGAGATAAAAAGCTGCAGGTTAACATAAATTGTTTGAAGCATGCAGCTGAGAAATCAATTCATGGTGAGCTATTCTACTATTGTTCTGACTGTTGACTTCTTACTAGGTGGAAGATTTAAAGAAAATTGAAGGCATTACAGAGAAACGTTTTTCATCTTTTATTAAGGTAAGAGTAAGCATAAAACACAGTAACAATAAAATGAAATAAAACTGCTTTGTGTGTATTTCATGTTTGTAAAATTAAAATATTCTATTTCCTTCTCCACAGGCTAACATTCTAAGTGCGATGGGGAAGTGAGAGAGAGAGAGAGCGTGTGCGTGCGTGCGTGCGTGCGTGCGTGTGTGTGTGTGTGTGTGTGTGTGTGTGTGAGTGAGCGAGCGAGCGACAGACACCATGATGTTTCTTTTTTTATCTTGAATTTCTGTACAGATTTTATTTTTTTTTTTTTTTAAACAAACGTTCTATTTCATGATGTTACATTTAGGGCTTTTATTTAATTGTCACTATGCATGTATGGTATCCAATGATAAACATGCTGCTTAATAAAAGCTGCTGGAGTGCGAGACTGCACTTGTCAGTTTTATTTTTGCCTGATCGTCTCAGTTTCATTAAGATGACATTTGTCTGGACTTTTTTAATTCATGAAAGTCTGAGCGTTAAAAATTTCCTGTCTAGCTGAATCCCATGGCCTGAAAAGAAAGAAACTGTGACTTGGTATCAAGAAAATCGCACATCGATTATATTCTGTCTGACATAATTGGGCAAAGCATTGCAAAAACATAATGTAAGTAATAATGCATGAAGGAAATATTCTGTATCTTATTATTATAATAACTAGGCCCTGGGTATTGCATCTTTTTAATTCCCTAGTCCCTATAGAGAGACAGGTCACTGCAAATCAGTGTGAAGTTCTTCCTACTGATCACCTTCATCCTATAATGAAATATTTCTGTCTTGATGCGAGTGCCCTCTTCCTTGATGACCTGGCCTCGATCCATAGGACACAAGGGCTCACTGAATGGTTTGATGAGGAAGAAACTAATGTAAATTATGTTATGGCCTTCATAGTCACCAGATGTGGGCAGTGGTGGCTCAACAGTTAAGGTTCTGGGTTACTGATCAGAAGGTTGGGGGTTCAAGCCCCAGCATCACCAAGCTGCCACTGTTGGGCCCTTGGGCAAGGCTCTCAACTCTCTCTGTTCCAGGAGTGCTGTATCATGGTTGTCCTTGTGTTCTGACCCCAACTTCCTAACAAGCTGGGATATGTGAAGAAACACTGACAAATAAAATGGCTTCCTCTCCAGATATCAACCCTGTGGGAGGTTATAGAGCAACATGTTAGACAGCGTTGTACCCCACCATCATCAAAACACAGATGTATAGATGTATGAATGGAGTGAATGTAGAATGTGTGCCGAGGACTACTGAATCTGTTCTGGTGGCACAACACATTACTAACACACTTCATGTTGCTTATTCCTTTAATCTGTCGCCTCAATACCACCAACGTGTTATTTTGCACGTTTTCTGTTTCGTTTGTGTCCATAAGGGGGTGTAAAACTACAACACTACCTTTCAATAATGTTCTTGTTAAACTCGTTTTAGAGCTGATCTTGTATTTCAAAGATTCTGAGGTCATAGGATACACGTTTTCTTCAGTGAATTGTCCACCTTTTTTTTTTTTTTTTTTTTCAATATAATAAACACCATTCATCAGGCCACTGAGTGCTTTGACTTTTTTTTTTTGTAAGAAAATGTATTTTCAACGGAGGGAGAAAACGTTCTCTTTTCCAAAAAAGCTTCATTGCTGCAACACAAGCACAGTTTTGCGTGCAGGGGTTTTTCTAAGCTCCTGTCCCAACCTGCATACTACCCTACTCATTAGTATGCCCAAGTAGTACACTACATAGGGACATTGTCCTATCATTATAAACACAGCCTAACAGGTGATGCAGTTCCTGTGGGGTCCAATGGCCAATGCAATTTAAACACAACCCTTAAAGATAGTCATATCGTCAATAACACCATATACTTACTAAGTTTGAGAACTGATTGCGTTTATGTTTGTATTGATTATAACAGGACAAAGAAGCCCCTCCTTCCCAGCACCGCACACTGTATTCATGCCAGCCACGTGACCTGGCCATACAAGTATATCCATACACATCCATATCCTCCACTCTCAGCAATAAATAAACAATCGGTCTGGCTAAGTCACAAACCGCACACTCCTGTACTACAGAAATAGTGCGTGTGCTTTGGGCACTACTTTGACAGGCTGCTTAGTAAGGGAGTATGCGAATTGGGACGCAGCCTTAGTTTCTTCCCCTCCCACCCCCCTATTTCTCACAGTCTGTTAGTTGCCTCCCTGGGATGGATGCTGCCTTTGTGCATCTCTCAGTTTCAGATCTAATAATAATATGCTTGTCGGAGAAATACGACCACGTGGGATTTTTTTTTCTAATGCAGATTTAGGGAATAACAGTTAAAGACAAGAACAATTACAACATGAAATCTGCCAGTGGCTTTAAGTGGAGAATGTGAATGAGGTATGTTCATAGCCCTTATAGCAACTTCTAACACCTTAAGACTGAATAGATATGGACATGGACAGTGTGGATGCATTTTGGTGTGTGTGTGTGTGTGTGTGTGTGTGTGTGTGGAATGGGGGAGGGGGCTCTTTGTCTTGTTTTGCAACCTGCTAAGGTGAAGCTTACCTGTGGTGTTATTGACTCCAGTGCCTCATCCTGTTTTTTACCCATTGTGTCTTCTGCACAATCATATTTTCTATCATTTTATTTTTCATAACATTCCAAAGTGTTTTCGTGCTCTAGCTGTTTCTCATTCTGCCTTGATATATCTGTGTTCATCCTTGGGGCTTTGTTTCTTTGCCCTAGTCCTCTCAGGTCCTCAGATATTCATTTTTTATTCAAGCCAGTCATTATATGCTCATCCATGTAATGCACTCTCTTGATCCTTAAAAAAAAAAAAAGCTAATCCCTCTATGGTAAATGTTTTGTTGCATATATAATTTCTGCTATTCTTTAATGCTGAATTCTAATTTATGGCCCTCAGTAATCTTCATAGCTTAATCCATCTGCATCCATGTGAAGCAGTAACCTATTTAACAGTTAAAAGGTAGAAAACTAACATTTAAATTTTGATTTTAATGAGCTGTGATTAGCTTGTTGTAACTAATATCTTCTAAAGATACAGAAATTTGATATGAAAATGTAAACAAAGGTGTCTATGATTTACTGGCAGCTGGTTTTATTGTTTGTTTTTTTTTCCTCCTCATAGCTCTGAGCGCAAGAGTGTGATGATGCAACTAATTACACCTTTCTGATCTAATCAGCGTTGATGACAGACAGCTTATATTGTTCTGTCCTGCGTTTTAGGTGGATATCTTATCTCTGTTCAAACCTCACCGACCATCATCAATTTGGACGTTCTGACCTCTTTCTCCATAAAAATGGACAACCACCAGACACTGACAGACTCATTGCTTGGACCCCAGGATAGAGCGCCATCGGGCAGCCAGACTCCAGGCCCTGTTACAATTCAGCCAACTGAGACAGCCTTCTCCGCACAAAAATCTGACTCATTCCCCTGCCTGCAACCCCTGTCTTTGCACCAGCAAACCCAGGGAGAGGTGCATGAGTCTGGAGAGGTCGTAGTAGTCGTCAAACAGAAGACTGCAAATGGTAGAAGTGTGATCTTTCTTGGTTTTTGGTGCTTTGTTTCCCATTGATATGGCTCTGTTATGGCACGATATGCAGTGATATGGCTCTGTTCATCCTTAGGGCTTTGTTCTTTTGCCCTAGTCTTCTCAGGTCCTCAAATATTCATTTTTTTATTTAGGCCAGTCATCATATGCTCAAGCATGTAATGCACTCCCTTGATCCTTAAAAAAAGGTCTGGGTTGTATGAAATGCAGTTGTTTTATTCACATTAACCTTGTCTGCTCAGTTTGCAGTGTGATCCTGTGTAAATGTGCAATTATCCTCAAATGCCTGCCACTATAATAAGCTTTAATTCTTATATGGGACTCATAGTAATGTGAGAAAAAGGTAGATATTATATAAAAGGTTTGTTTTCACTGCAAATGCTTGTAGATAATGGACCAGCAATAAATTATTGAACTGGACTGACCGCAGAAGCATTTTGTATACCTGAAAGCAACACTGATTTATTCAGGGAGCACTTCATGTCAAGGCTGATGGAACCGGTGGTTAACTGTAAAGCCAATGTAGTATCCTGTAAATAGTTTGCCATTCATTACAAGTGACAATCTATTGTAAGTAACCACAGTATATTTGCGTGGTTTGTGGTGGGTTGACAGGCTGCTGAGTTGGGCCTTTTCATTATTTAAAAGGCGAGGGAGGCATCGTTTATAAGGTCATTCTGAGTAAAAAGCAAGATGTAGTTTTTCCACTGTGAGTGTGTACACTTAGTGTAATTAAATTTGTGCATTGTCATTAAAAATGGCCGGAAGATAGTCCTGTCAGGAGCAGCAAGGGAGACCCTGATGTTATGAAGATTGGCACATTGATTATTTTGTTTGGTGGTTAATTAGAGTTTTGTTTAAAGATCAAGGACTGCCAGTGCAGTTTTCTATCACTGTCAGACGGGGAAGGGGGCATACGAGTCAGATCAGACTGCTTCAGTTCAGCCTTTTGATGGCTAGCTGAGACTAATGAGAAACATATTATTCTCTGCATATCTGTATGGATCAGTAAAGAAAAACATCTTTATCTATTATTTGTTTAATCTTTCATTATGTACATATCTTGTCAACACCTTTATGAAATGTGGCAGCAATACAGTATCCATTATTCTATACTGATTATCAAATCCCCCATCTCTGTCAGCAGGTCATGGAGTCTACTCCTCTCCTCCAGAAGCAAAAACGTCAGTTCCCAGACTCTCCTCTCCACCTCGGCGTCATCATTCCATGCCCCATGCACACCCCCCTCACTTTGGACGCACACGAAAGGGTAGCAGATCCAGCTCCATTGCTTACACAGCATTCTCCCCACGGCCCTCGATCTCCCGCCACTCCAGCTTGGCAACCAACCCACCGCTGGATCGCTCCAAACCCAAAGATTACCTCATCCTGGCTATTATTGCTTGCTTCTGCCCCCTCTGGCCAGTTAACATTGTGGGATTTGTCTACTCTGTCATGGTGAGCAGAGATTGAGAATTATGTTTGTCTTGTTTTGATACGAAGGTGAAGATTATGGGATTTTTGCTATTATAATTAGAATAAAAATCCAGAAATCATAGACATAATTAGGACAGTATTGTTAAGCTCAATTTATGTGAGAAGGTCTGGAACCAGTATGATTGTCTAGTGTTGATGCACTGTGTATATGGCCAAAAATATGTGGACACCTGACCATCACACCCCATATGTGGGTCTTCTCCAAACTGTTTCCACAAAGTTAGAAGCAAATAATTGTAATATCTGCAATATGTAATATACTTCCCTTTACTGGAACTAAGAGGCCCAAACCTGTTCCAGCATGACATTGCCCCTGTGCACAAAATGAGGTCCAGGAAGACATGGTTGCACAAAGGTTGGAGTGGAAGAAGTTGAGTGTCATGCACAGAGCCCTGACCTCAACTGCACTGAACAACTGGAACTCTGACTGCACCCCAGGCCTCCTCACCAACATCAGTGCCTGACCTCACTAGTGCTCTTGTGGCTGAATGAGCACAAATCCCTACAGCCACGTTCCACAATCTAGTGAAAAACCTTCCCAGAAAAGTGGAGGCTGTTATAGCAGGAAAGGAGATACCAAAACTATATGGTTTTGGAACAAATTAAAACAAGTACATAGGGTTGTGATGGTCAAGTGTACAAGTATGTTTGGCCATGTAGTGTATCTGTTGATTATAGTGTGTGAAACAATGAAAGGAAGTAGTAATTCAGTGGTTAAAGTTCTGTTCTAGTGACTGGAAGGTTTTGAGTCTAAAGCCCAGAACTGCCAGAGAGCTACTGTCAGCCACTCAACTGTGTGTTACCTTACTTGTGTAGAAGTATCTGCCTGAACAAATAATTGACACTGTCACTTTTGTCTATTTGTGTGTAGTCCCGCAACAGCTTGGAACAGGGGAATATCGATGGAGCCATACGGCTGGGCCGGGTAGCTAAGCTACTTTCCATCGTGTCAATTGTGGGTGGGGTTATCATCATAGTGGCATGTGCTGTCAATTTATCAAGTAAGTGACCTCTGTCTCTGTTCCTTACAATACTATGTAGAGCATACATTTTCCGGGTATTTTCATGCCTGTTTGCTTGCAAAAAGACTGAACTGTGAAATATGTTGTGAAATAAAAAATATTTTCTTAGATATTAAAGTATGAATATATTATTAAGAGTCTATGGTAATTGACTGTTTGGATTGCCATAGAGCTATCAAGATTTCGTATGCGCTTCTTCTCCAAGACGTCTCTGTGGTATCTTAAGTGCTTCAGTTATTCAAGTACATTAATTGTGAATATAAAATATTTAGAGCTACTTAAATATTTAGTGCCTTTCTAAATGTTTATCTTTCAAATAAAATATGCAGTGGGATTCAAAAGGATTGCTTCATTAATTGATTAACTACCATATTCTTGAAACCTTTAAAGCAGATTGCTACATGTAAACTGTGTTAATTTTTTTATGTGTGTTTTGCAGTTAATGTGAAATCCTGAGGTGAGCTTTATCATCTCAAATTCAGCTTCACATCAGACTACTGACCAGAAGACCATACCTTTGGCTTTCGACAGTCAGGTCCGGAAGTATTTGGACAATGACGGAGCTTTTGTGATTTTGTCTTTATACACCACCACAGTAGCTTTGAAATAAAACAATCAAGATGTGATCAAAGTGTGGACCTTCAGCTTTATTTTAAGAGGCTCCACAAAAATATGGCATTTACCATTTAGGAATTACAACCATTTTAAGAAAAGTACCTCCATTTTCAGGGGCTCAAAGGTATTTGGACAATTGACTGACAAAAATTTAATAAACCAGTTGCGATTTGTTCCCTCATTACTTCAGGACAAATGAAGCAGATAAAAGGTCTGGAGTTGATATCAGGTACTGAGTTGGCATTTGGCAGCTGTTTGACTGGAGCTACCAATATGAAGTCCAA
>CM074956.1:5010807-5054364 GCA_037577455.1 Pangasius macronema
TATGGGTTAGGAATGGGATGGCACTTAATTTCATATGTGAGTCAAGGCAGGTGACCGAATACTTTTGGTAATATAGTGTATGTTGCTTTTAACAGAGATCCTTGCATGCCTTGAATCTGGCTAAAAGCACGAATGGAAAAAAGACCACTCACACCTTTCATTGTAGTGTACCAATATGAATGTAAATGGATAAATGTAATCATTCATTCATAAGCATTTTATCCTGGTCGTAGGAACCTGAAGCCTGTCCTGGGAACACTGGGCACGAGACAGGATGGGATGCCAGTCTGGATGGGATGCCAGTCCATTGCACAGCATCACACACTCATTCAAGGTGGGAGTGAACCAGAGAACCCAGGGGAAACCCACCTGGACATGAGGAGGACATGTGACTCTGTACAGTACATGTTAAAGAGGTAACCCAAGCTCAGGAATCAACCCGGGGATCCTGGAGCTGAAGCAGCAATGCTATCCGCTGCACCACCGTCATAAACTGTACTTTCTAAAATAACTGTAATATTATTAAACATTACTAGAGCTTGGACTTGCTTTCACAACACCCACACCACCTACATCCTCTATTCATTCATCTTCAATAACCATTTTATCCTGTATTACACTTATCCTGTATTTATAAATATTTATTACGTCTGTGGGCAATTTCCTGCAACTACTTCAGCTTAATGTTGCACAGCGTTATATTACACAAAACAGCTGCACATGTCTGCACCCATCTTTACATCCTCACTTTATATTTTGTACACATTTTCTTTTAATACTTTCCCATTTTCTAACTCTATGTAAATTCTATTTTATGTCACTGACAGTCGTAAAAAAGCATTTCACTGCACGTCATACTGTGTATGGTGTGTGACAAATAAAAGTTGAATTTGAATTTGAATAAATTGTCCCTGTACTAAATTAATATTATCAGATTAGCCCCATTGCTTCATTAGAAACGCAGATTGATAGAAGTTTGACAAAAGCAGTTAACCCTCTACTGCATGAATTATTTATTTATTTTTTATGAATTTTTATTACTTGAATTAGTTCAAGAAATAAAAATATATTTCAAAATTTAAAAAAAAAAATTAGGGGGGTAGTTTGTAAATTGTTGCCATATGGCAACAATGTGCAGTAAAGGGTTAAAAGTTGTTTTTTGCCAGACAAAAGCTGAATGGAAAAAAAAATTTTTTTCATTTGTTCATTTGTCCCATTCTCAGCCTCATCAGTCCTGGGCAGTTATTTCCCCACTATGGGGATGTGCTCTTGGATGACTTCAGCAATGTTATAGAAGCAAGTACTTGAGGCAGGAGCTTTGTACATGTTTTGGCAGTTGTTCTGTAGATTCCAAAGCTCCAAGGCTATTTACTGTACTAGCATTTTTATTGCTTTGGATCTAGTGTGAATAGGAACACCTTAATCCTCCAAAGTAATGATGGATGGACAGACAGACTTCCCAGAACAGATATTTGGATGGTACAGCAGCAAAAGACATTGATACAACTGAAAGACTGTGCATGTGTGTATCAGTGACTTCAGGATGCAAAGGTGATTCTACCAAGAGTTAGAGGTGATCAGAGGGTATTGTCATCTTATCTTGGTTTATCATATACATGTGTGCTTTAGTGTAAAAAACAAAACAAAAACAAAACATTTTGGTGCTAGATTAGCTATCGTCTATGTTCAGCCTTCAAAAACTTTAATATCACAATAATGACATTCAATATTCTGTATGGCAGCTTGCATTGTTTTTAATACATCAATCAAAATCTCTTCCACACTGTTTTATTTGCTAGACCATTTTGGCTCCAGCCTGTACACTTCAATGTGTAACCAATCAGCTCTTCAAGAGAGGACATCCTAGCAATCACCTCTTACTTAATCCTGGATTTTCTGTGCCAAAGTTGCAAAGCCTTCTTCTGTCTGACTCTGGTCCATCCTCTTCCTCCCCCTCAAGACAGAAAAAAGCTTGTACCCTCATTTACATTGAGCAGCATAACGAGCCAGTCTTAATCCCATTGTTGGAAATAGATCCTTGGCACTGCCTTGCAGACAGTGAAAAATAGCTAATTATAGCACACTTTTTTGAATGTCACTTCTCATTGCTGTGCTAAAGCCAAAACAGTACAGTGACTTTATTGTTTCTTGAGGACAGTAATGCAAATTTTGCTTCAATTAATGATGCTTATCAAAACTATGAACATTTCTTCTTTAGTGAACAACAGATTCATAGTGATTTATAGTTTTATGTACTAGTGTCTCATAGTATCATTTCAAGGCTGCTAGACTTAGCTGGGATTAACTGGATGGATAAAGAACTTTCAAACACATTCAGTGTTCTTGATTGCTCAGTTCAGCTATGTTATGAACATACCTGAAGGATCAGAGGTCCAGAATGAGAAAAATTAGTCTAAGCAGGTTCATTACCGTGGATTAAGTATATAGATTATTAATATTTAAGCATTGTTTCAGAGAAATGGTTAATGTATAACATATCACATCATGACATTTACGGCACAGAACAAGACTTGCCACTGATTGGATTGTAGAATGTAAAATGATCAGTCTGGGGATTTGCAGGTTAAGAAAGCTTAGGAGGTTTAATGTCATGACGTCACTTTAATTAGCAGTTGCTTTGATCCCTTCAGCCTGTAAGCCACTGTAGTCTTCCAGCTTGACGGAGGAGACCAGGAGCCTTTTGTGCTTTATGCAGCACTACAGTGTAGGATGCAATTGGGTGAAGGAGAGGTCCAATAAAGCAAGCGATATTGTTCCTCTTCTCCTTTTAGTTTTCTGCAGATGATGCATTTCCTTTAAGGACATCCTTGCAATTACACACCTGATACAAGATGGCAGACAAGGACAGTGTGGAAAAATACTTGGAGAATAACCCGCAGTTTGCAAAAGAGTATTTTGATAAGAAGGTGCGGCCTGAAGCCATCACTGCTGCTTTTACGGAGAAGCTCGAGATCAAAGATCCATCCTCCTACAAAGATGTCTCCCAGATCCAGGAGGCTGCCATCATATTTGACCTGGTCAGGGAATTACAGGGCGAAACAGTCATGGAGAAGAGCATGCACAAGGCCCTCCAGAGAATATGCATGCTAGTGAATGCAGATCGATGCAGCTACTTTATATCTCGAGCTAGGAATGGAATCCCAGAGCTTGCCACATGTCTTTTTGATGTTACGCCTACCTCCAAATATGAGAGCAATTTGGTCAACCCGTTCTCTGAAATTGTGTTCCCCACTGACATCGGCATAGTTGGGCACATAGCCACAAACAAAAAGGGAGTTAACATACCTGACGTGAAGCAGGTGAGCACATGATATCAAAAGTTTAAAACGATCATTCTAATATCCCTTTGTTCTTTTTGTTATCTGTAAAGTTTAATGTGTATAACAAATGCTTTTTTTTTATTGCAAACATACGATTGTAATTGGCCAAACAATGGGACATACCATTTGTGTTGTGGCATAAAAAATTTAAGAAAAAAAAGACTCCTATCTCAATCCAAAAATGTTATTAGTGTTATGTTACGCCTTTATTTTGTAATACAAGCAATTTTATGTGAAAACTTTTTAAATCAGCTTCAGCGGCTATTTCTACTGTTTAGAAATGTTCAAATAAAGCCAAACCCTTAAACATACATGGATTAGTCACTTTTGGTTTTTTTTACAAGCAATAGTAAGTATCCTGTAAGGCAATTACTTTTCTCTCTTGAACTGTGCCATGTATACAAAATTGAGATTTTGAGTTTGAGAATAAATTAGAGGATACTAGCTTTCCTTGGAAACAGTGTCATAATGATGGGAAGTTTTTGATCTGCTTTTAGGAAAGCGTTATTTATGAAGATATATAAATGTTTTAGAAAAGTATGTTAAGTATAAAGATATAATTTGTTTTAAAGAATGATTATTTGCTACAAAATATATTACCCACTCTTTTATACCATTTCATAAAGTTAGAGCATTTACAAACTATTTTTAATGTTAAATGGCCAAAGCCAATTAACTTAAACACCGTTTGAGCTAAAGCCAAGAAGTGGACAGATATAGCCACTAGATCTTAACAGGCATAAGTAGACATTCTTATTCAGGCTGCAATCTTATTCAGTCATAGTTATGTGAATATAATGATGGATACAGAAATGAGGCATATTAAAATTGTAGTTTTCCCCCCATAAGTCATTAAGTCTACAGTTTTGATTGTGGTCTTCAATAGATTGTCTCATTTGTTGATAGCATTTATGTGTACCTACAGATTCTGTTCAATTCCGTAATTACCACCAACCTATATTTTACCAAAGTAGTTTGCATGCAACAACATAATTTATTCAAATCAGAATGAAAAAAATGAGTAATTATCGTGAAGATAAAGATTCATTTTCTCTCATTATTCATTCCTCCATTCGTTTAGTTGTTCATTTACTACAGTTTTTTTATTCAGACAAGACATAACTGAGTTATCTGATGATCATGAAGCCATCAGTTCAGTTCTGTAAATTTTCATCTGAATCTCTCTTCTCTTTTAACAAGAACCCCCGGTTCAGTGACTTTGTAGACAACCAGACAGGCTACACCACCAAAAACATTTTGGCTGCTCCCATTGTCAGTGGAAAGGATCTGCTGGGAGTCGTCATGGCATTAAACAAAGTCGGAGCAACAGAATTCTCCAAAGCAGATGAAAATGTAAGTGTAAATCACTGAACTGCGAACAGTCAAATTAGCACAAAATTGCACATTTTAAAACATTTATATTACATTCGGCATATACTGTTATACAAAATAATGCAGAATAATAATCCATCTAGCATCTAGCTTTTAGAGCTCAACAGTGATCCAGGTGCTAGAAGACTAATTTTCCACCAACTGACCAGAAACAAATGCAAGACATAGCCTGGAGGAAGAACTGAGGGACACACAACTAAACACTAGAGTGCTACAGTCACACTACTTCCATAAAGCAGCAGGTCAATCAGCAAATCAGAAGGCTAACTTGCGACAATAGTAATACACACTGTAACAATACATCAGTATATATTAGATGCAACTCAAAGATCACGTTGATGTGACAATAATTATATTAATGGTGGAGATTTAGGGGAACTACACCTTCCTTGTTCTAAATAGTTATATACATTTCACATGGGAAGTGACCTCATCACCACACAATAGTCCTTTTATTAACCAAGAACTAGAAAGTTGCTTACAAATTCCACGCTGCCACAGAAATGCATTTAGTACTGTTAAGCTTTTCTTGTCATATCACTGCAGTTGCACCATTTAGCAGCATGCTTAAGTACCAAATGTCTTCAGGAATGCTGCAATGTGCTCTCCCTAATTTTAGTAAAATTTTAACATTTTTGACATTCATCATTTGATTTTGATTTGCTTTCAGTTGCCACTAACAAACAATCTATTAAAACATACGTTTTGCTCTCTTCAAAGCTCTTCAACAAGTACCTAAATTTTGCCTCAGTCATCGCTCTTCAGCATTACACCAATTATATGTGGAATGTGGAATCCAGAAGAAGTCAGGTAACTTGTCAATGGACAAGAACATTCTGTAATTCTGCAGTGATGTTTAAAGCCAATGACAAGGCCATATTGGTGTTCTTCTCTCCCTGATACTGCAGGTTCTTCTCTGGGCTGCCAGCAAAGTATTTGAAGAGTTGACGGACATTGAGAGACAGTTTCACAAAGCTTTGTACACTGTGAGGACCTACCTGCAGTGTGAGAGGTACTCTGTGGGGCTACTGGATATGACCAAAGAGAAGGTACGTCATTGATAGCAGACACACATCTCTCACTCATCATAAGGACCTTTTAGCACTAACCCATTCTTCACATATTCACAATCATTGTGTTGTTCTGGTTTAGGAATTCTATGATGAGTGGCCGATTAAACTCGGAGACGTGGAACCGTACAAGGGGCCCAAGACACCTGACGGCAGGGTATGTGTCTTTTCACTACCATTTTATTCTATTTAAAACAGTTACATGTGGACTCAGGCAGTCAGTATGACTGATATTTCTCTTTGTATGCTTCACAGGAAATCAACTTCTACAAAATCATTGATTATCTTTTAGAAGCTAAGGAAGAAATCAAAGTCATACCGTAAGTACTATTTGTATTTTACCAGACGCACTGTGTCCACTGTACACTGCACATGTTTGGCTACAATGAATTGCATACTAAGCTGTATTGTGCTTGCATTTTAATTTCTTGGCAGGGGACCGCCTGCAGATCACTGGGCCCTTGTTAGTGGACTCCCCACCTATGTAGCTGAAAATGGCTTTGTAAGTTAATTTACTATAAAATAATACCCTCGGGCACATCTTGCACATAATACTTACTAAGCATCTTTAAAAGGTTAAGTAACCATATGGTCTGTAACTGAGAGTCTGCAGCTCTAAACATCAGATTCGCTGTTAGCCTTTGGTACTGTATATAGTGTAAAGTGAATCTGTGTTGTGCAGTGAAAAAACATGACTTGTCTGCTGTTTGCAGATTTGTAACATGATGAATGTTGCTGCGGATGAATACTTTACATTTCAGGTATGTTGCACAGAACAGTCCCCTTCCCCCACTGTGATACTTTACCACAGAATCAGCTGTTATTCTGTAATAGAAAATGCTATATTGTAATCACACTATTATTGTGACAACTATAACAGGGATGACTGGAGTGTCAAGAACATATACAGATGGGTGAAAAATTAAAATAAAAACTTAACTCATGCATTTATTTATTTTTGCTGGCATGGGTTTGGGTCCACTTGTCCCCCTAGAGCCAAGGCTCACTGTAAATCAATCCAAGGTTATTCCCATGGATCACCTTTATCCTACTATCCTGATGGGAGTGGTCTCTTCCAGGACTCCACCCTCATCCACAGGACATGAGATCTCACTGAATGGTTTGGCGATAATGAAAAGTACATAAATCATTTGCCTTCATTGTCACAAGATCTCAACCCAATTTAATACATAAAGGGGATTTTGGACGGGGATTATATTAAACTGTGCTCTCCACCTCCATAATTCATTCATTCATTCATTTCCACTAACCACTAATACTGGCCAGGGTCATGGTGGATCCAGAGCCACACTGGTCGTGAGGCAGAAGTACACTCTTAATGAGACACCAGTCCATAGTAGGACACTGAGAACAAACACATTCACACCTAAAGCAATTTAGTGTGTCCAATCCACCTTCCATGTTCTTCCTACATGGACACGGGAGAAAATCTACACAGACAGTAACCCAAGGTCAGGATTGAACTGGGGACCCTGGAGCACCAAAACACCAATCAAGGGAATATGGTGTTCATCCTTCCAGTACAGACACTTGAGAATCTATGACAAGATCCACTGAAGTTGTTCTGGTGGTTCATCATGACCCAAAACTATTATTAACTATAAAATATTAAATATATCATTTTGAATTTGGACAAAACACATTTTGAATTTGGACAATGCATAGTGTTTTGTCCTAAGTCTGAAATTGACATCAAGCCAGATCACTGAGTAATTTACACAGAAAGGTATGCATATGAGATTTGCCACTAAATTGCACCTGTCCATTTTTCTTCAGTCTCTGTCTGTTTATTTTGACCTCAGAAAACAGCAGTGGATGAGACAGGCTTTGTCATCAAGAACGTCTTGTCTCTTCCGATTGTCAACAAAAAAGAGGAAATTGTAGGCATTGCCACTTTCTTCAACCGAAGAGATGGCAAGCCATTTGATGAGCAAGATGAGCAGATCACTGAGGTGAGACAGACAATACCATTACTGTTCAATTCATTTAATGATTCAAACATTGGTGGATAAAGAGCTGTGGTTGGGTTTTCATCTTACAAGCTTCTTTTCACTCAGGCCCTTACACAATTCCTGGGATGGTCTGTGCTCAACTGTGACACTTATGATAAGCTGAACAGAATGGAGTGGAAGAAAGAGATTGCTCAAGAGATGGTTCTGTATCAGACAAGAGCAACCCTGAATGAGGTCCAGGAAATCCTGGTGAGCCCACTACATTATGAGTGAACAAGTTTTTTTTTTTTCCAGTACAGGTCAGGGTCAATATTTCATCCATCTTGCATACTTTGTTCATGTCTTGCAGAATACAAGGGATAAGTTCAACAAAGAACCAGAAGAGTGTGATCAAAAAGAAATGTACAAACTCTTGGTAAGCCTTTTTTTCCTTTTTTGGTCTTTATACAATTAATTACACAATCAAGAGTTTTTCATCACCATGGAAATAAGGAAGTTTGCATTATATCTGATGGTGGGCTCATGTTATCGCACATACTCTTAAACAGAGGGCAACCATCCCTGAAGCCAAGGATGTTGACCTGCTGGAGTTTCACTTCAGTGACTTTCCTCTGTCTGAAGTCGACCTTATCAAGTGTGGTATCCGCTGCTTCTTTGAACTTGGTGTGGTGGAGAAGTTCAAAATTCCCCCAGAGGTCAGACACATTTTCATGTAATTTGGATTTCCAGATAATGCACAATTTTACCACTTAAACAAATGTCAAATTTCATTCTATTGTGTGAGTAGGCTATATTATATTATATTATATTATAAGTGTAATATTATTGCAACTGCCATGTTACAATCTAATTTAAAATAGCAGTGATATAGTACATACAGTCAGGTCCATAAGTATTTGCACAGTGACATGATTTTTATAATTTTGCCTCTGTACACCACCACAATGGATTTGAAATGAAGCAATCGAGATGTAATTGAGGTGTAGAGCTTTAATTCAAGGGGTTTAACAAAAATATCCCATTAACAGTTTAGGAATTACAGTAATTTTTGCAGAGTCCCTCCATTTTCACAGGCTCAAAAGTAAGTGGACAATTGATTGATAAGCAGTTTAATGGCCTGGAGTGACCTGTTTCCTCATTATTTCATGACAAATTAAGGAGATTAAAGGTATGGAGTTGATTCCAAGCATTGTATTTGCATTTGGTAGCTGTTCATGGGAAGTCTCAATATGAAGTCCAAAGAGGTGTCAATGCAGTTGAAGGAGGCCATCATTTGGCTGAAAAAAAAACAGAGCTCTCTGAGAGATAGCAGAAATTTTAAGAGTGGCCAATCAACAATGTGGTACATTCTTAAAAAGAAGGAATGCACTGGTGAGTTCAGCAACACTAAAAGGCCTGGAAGACCATGGAAGACAAGTAAAATGGATGAATGCAGAATTCTTTCCTTGTTGAAGAAAAACCCCTTTCACAACATCTGGCCAAGTCAAGAACACTCTGGAGGAGGTAGGTGTATCATTGTCAAAGTCTACAATCAAGAGACGCCTTCATGAATGCAAATACAGACCTTTTATCTCAAGATGCAAACCACTGGTAACACTCAAGAACAGAAAGTCCAGATTAGACTTGCTGAAAACAACCTCTAAATAAAATCCTGACCAATTCTGATGCAAGATTAACTAATTAGTAGTTAATGGGAAGCGAAAAGTATGGAAAAGGAAAGGAAGGGTTCATGATCCAAAGCATGCTATATCATCTGTCAAACATGTGGAGGTAGTGTTATGGCATGGGCATGTATGATGTATGGCTTCCAATGGAATGGGCTCACTGGTGTTTATTGATGATGTGACTGCTGACAGAAGTAGCAGGATGAAATCTGAAGTGTATAGAGCTATATTTTCTGCTCAGATTCATTCAAATGCTACAAAACCGATAGCCTCTTCACAATACAGATGGATAATGACCCAAAATGTACAGTGAACACAACCCAAGAGCATCTTATGGCAAAGAAATCAAATGTCCTTAAATGTCTGATGTCCTCAACCCAATTGAGCATGCTGTTCACTTACTGAAGACAAAACTAAACGCAGAAAGACCCACAAACAAGCAGCAACTGAAGGCAGCTGCAGTAAAAACCTGGCGAAGCATCTCAACGGAGGAAACTCAGCATTTGATGATGTCCATGGGTTCCAGACTTCAGGCAGTCATTGACTGCAAAGGATCTGCATCCCAGTATTAAAAATAATCCTAATATTTTTGATTGTTAGTTAGATCAATTACTTTTGAACATGTGAAAATGGAGAAACTCCTAAATGTCTTCTTCTTCTTCTTCTTCTTCTTCTTCTTCTGGCTTCTCAAAAATGTCTTTAATTCCTTAATGGTTAATGCAATATTTTTGTTAAACCCCTTGAATTAAAGCTGAAAGTCTATACTTCAATCACATATTGATTGCTTCCTTTCAAATACATTGTGGTGGTGTACAGAGGCAAAATAATGAAAACTGTATCACTGTCCAAATACTTATGGACCTCACTGTATACTCTATAATAATCAGTTAATAAATTGAAAGATCATAAGTGGATTATAAGTGTTGGTAATTCCATGTGATTATTTGTTGTTTTACTATATTCTTTGGTAAAATAATACTGCTGAACACACCATTTTGATATACCATCAGTGAGTCCTTAGAATAACCTTCTTTTCATTTTTGTTAATACAGAAGTTCTAGCTTGCATCTCCTAGTGACTCAGTGTATTTCCCAAAACGTTCCTCAGGTTCTAACCAGATGGATGTACACAGTCAGGAAGGGTTACAGAGACATTACTTACCATAACTGGAGGCATGGCTTCAACGTGGGTCAGACCATGTTCTGTTTACTGCAGGTGAGTAATTTTTATTCAGTTTCAGTGTTAAGTAGTATCTGTTCTGGGACTCATAATTTAACACCTGAGAGACAGTACTATAATGGTACTTATGTTTAATACATCCTCAAATCTCCCCATGAGCTACCAAATTTATTATTAATACTGGGTAGGAACCCCCTTTGCTCTCAGAACAACCCAATTCCCCAAGGCATGGATTGCACAAGGTAGTGGAAACATTCCTTTGAGATTCTGGTCATGTTGACATCATTGAATCAAATAATTGCTGCAGATTTGTCAGCTACACATTGATGCTGCCAATCTCCCATTCAACCACATCCTAAATATGCTCTAATGGATTCAGATCTGGTGACTGGGGAGGCCACTGAAGTGCACTGAACTCATTGTCAAGTTCATGGAACCAGTTTCAGATGACTTTGTGACATGGTGCATTCTCACGCTGGAAGTAGCCATTATAGAATGGGTAAACTGTGGAAAAAAGGATGCATATGGTCAGCAGCAATATTCAGAAGGGCACTGGCATTCAAAGATGCTCGATTGGTAGTGGCCCAATGGGTCCCAAGAAAACATTCTCCACACCATCACCATGATGTAACCATCACCATCAGCCTGAACTATGTATACAAAGCAAGTTGGGTCTATGGATTCTTGCTGTTGATGCTCAAATTCTGACACTTTAATCTGCATGTCACAGAGGAAATCAACATTTCATCAGACCATGTAACCTTTTTTCTGTCCACTTTTGGTGAGTCTGTAACCACTGTAGCCACAGATTCCTGTTCTTGGCTGACAGCAGTGGAATTTCATGAGGTCCTCTTCTGTGTAGCCCATCTGCCTAGAGGTCTGATGTGTTGTCCATTCTGAGATGCTTTTCTGCTCACCATGGTTGTAAAGAGTGGTTTATTTGAGCTACTGTACCCTTCCTGTCAGTTCAAAGTCCTAGGACCTCTCTCTTTAACAAGGCATTTTCACTCAAAGAAATGCCGCTAACTGGATGCTTTTGTTTTTCGCTCCATTCTGTGTAACTCTAGAGTCTGTTGTGTGTGAAGATTAGCAGTTTCTGAAATATTCAAACCATTCTATCTGACACCAACAAACATGCCACGGTCAGTAAGATAATATTTTCCCCATTCTGATGTTTGATGTGAACATTAACTAAAGCTCTTGACCTGTATCTGCATGATTTTATTTATTGTGCTGCTGCCACATGATTGGCTGATTTGAAAATTGCATGAATGGCCAGTTGTACAGGTGTTCCTAATAACGTGGCATGTAAGTGTATTCTGGCAAAGTGGACACTATTTAGTTATTACTAAGGTGTGTCATTGGCATGGGAAAGTTATTCAACAGAAATCTGAACAATCATTTGGATCTAAAAAGAGAGACCAGTCATGTCATTCTGCATCAGTCACCTAGCCCTCAGAACGTAATTGACACTTCTGCAGTATCAGGCCAGGGTTCACCTTGATCTCTTAAAAAATGTGGCCTTCCCAGTGGGTGCAAGTTCACAAGAGGGTTCACAATGAGTACAGATCGCCTGAGCAAGACAAGCAAATGTGTACACAAATGATCATTGGACATTGTCACCCTGATGTATCTATCAAATAAACAAGTTTTATTTGTTCATCTTTCCTTTACCAAATATTTTACCACCACTGACTCCTTATCCTCTCCAAACAGACTGGAAAGCTGAGAAAATACTACTCAGACCTTGATGCCTTTGCGATGGTCGCAGCTGCTTTTTGCCATGATATTGACCACAGGGGTACCAACAATCTCTATCAGACAAAGTATGAAATTGACTGTTCTTTTAATCACAAACATCACCTGTTTTTGTTGCAGATTCATTTATAATCATTCCACTTCCATTGCAGGAGTGCTTCACCTTTGGCCAAACTTCATGGGTCCTCTATTCTGGAGAGACACCATCTTGAATACAGCAAGACTCTTATGGCAGAAGAGGTTTGGAATCATGCAATGTAATTCTGATATGTAAAGCTTATGTAGAGATTTTGTACACTATATGGGCAAAAGTTTGTGGACACCTGACCATCACACCCATATGTGCTTGTTCAACATACCATTCCAGATTTAGTCCCCTCTTTGCTGTAACAATAACCACTCTTCTGGGAAGGCTTTCCACTATTTTAGATTGTGGCTGTGGGGAATTACCCATTCATCCACAAGAGCATTAGTTATGTGTCCCAGGCAAGAAGGCCTGGGACACAATCTGTGTTTCTATTCATCCCAAAGGAGTTCAGTGGGGTTGAGGTCTAGGTTCTGTGCAGGCCACTCAAGTTCTTCCACTCCTACCTTGGCACATCATGTCTTCATGGACCTCACACTGTGCACAGGGGCATTGTCATGGTTGAACAGGTTTGCGCCTGTTCCAGTGAAGAGAAATTTTAATGCTACAGCATACAAAGGCATGCTATACAATTGTGTGCTTCCTACTTTGTGCCAACAGTTTGGGGAAAATGTGTCCCTATACTTTTGGCCATATAGTGTATGTAGGCATGATCCATCTCACTGTTTTGTTTTCTTTGGTCTGCAGAGCCTAAATATTTTTCAGAGTCTGCAGAAACGCCAGTTTGAAACAGTACAGCATTTACATGATGTCTGCATCATTGCCACTGATCTGGCTTTGTACTTCAAGTAGGTCTTGCTCCTCTGACTTTCATTAATCCATCTTTAAAAAATTAACTGGTCAGTCTGAATGCTCTGATGTTTCTATATCTCACAGAAAAAGAACAATGTTCCAGAAGATTGTTGATGCCACAGAACCAATGACAGATGAAAAGGAAGCCATTAACTTTGTTGCCAACAATCCCATTAGAAAAGAAATTATCATGTAAATAACATTTCTTTTGTGTTAAAGGCAGAAGCTAGAAATATTGTGTATTTGGTAATTATTATCAAATAGTAAATTACTTGGTATTATTTTTGACACATCACAATAATTTTGTTCTTTCTGACTGAATACAGGGCAATGATGATGACAGGCTGTGACCTGTCTGCCATCACAAAACCATGGGAGGTCCAAAGCAAGGCATGTCACTGACAATTTACACACCACTGGTCTTCTTGACCTGTCAAGCAACTTTCTAAAGTTTTTTTCTTTCTGCTGAAGGTGGCTCTGATGGTGGCTGCTGAATTCTGGGAGCAGGGAGACCTAGAGAGGTCTGTACTTGAGCAAGAACCTATTGTGAGTAATTGGAATGTTTTCTCTCATCTCATTTTTAGCATTTATGTAAAGTATAATAAAACCTGAAAGTTCAGCTAGGATAGTTGATCTAGGCTTTGTCCAGATGCTGATCAATTTTTGTTGGGAAATCCTTCCTTAGCCCATGATGGACAGGAAGAAGGCGGATGAGCTGCCCAAGATGCAGTGTGGCTTCATTGATTTTGTCTGCTCATTCGTGTACAAGGTGAATTTTCCCTTTTTTGTTTGTGAGACGCTCAGTGGCCATTTGGTCAGGCTGAGTTCAGCAGTATCTCTTAGTACTTGTAAAACTAAATTTAAAGTACCTACCTACTTTTAAAAAGCTCTAGCTCCTAGTAAAGTCCCCTTTTGAGAAGGTTTTGATAGGCAAGCTTATAAGCACACCCAAACTCTTGCTCATACAGGAATTTTCAAGATTCCATAAGGAGATCAGTCCCATGTTTGATGGTCTGAACAACAACAGATCCCATTGGAAAGAGCTGGCTGACGTATATCAAGCCAAACTAGATGCCATTGAGAATGAAAAGAAGAAACAGGAGGACAAAAAAGGTTTATTTAAAACCACTGATAAATCCTGATAAACATGCTTCACTTAGATGCAATGAACTTTGCAACATTAACCCATTCCAAACAGTCATAAAATACTGCTAATCAACGGGCTTCCATGTGATGGTAAGAGCATTTAATTCCTTTTACCCTCTTTTTCCTCTCTGTCTTTCACAGAACCAGAAGTTACTGAAGGAGGGAAGTCTAAAACATGCACTATATTTTAAAAAGAACCATTGGACAAAGAGCCTGACCAAACAATTACATGTGACAGCAGGTGGAAGGCCTGTTTGGACCTCAGGATTCACCATTTTTGGTTGTTTTTCCCTTTGTTTAATTCTGTGACCAAAAAAAAAGAACTATAAATCTAGTACAGATGAAAGGGCTGATTCTGAAAACAGCTTCTCATGTCGAAGGGGTGTCAGCGCAGAGCACCAGCAAAACTTGAATATAATGTACAGTCTGGTGATTGTTTTTCTGTTTCTTTCATGTGTCACTAGTTTTTAACTAAAACGGACAGATTTCAGTTCTTCCAGTAACTATTGCAAAGGCTGCAGTATAACAGCTAAATTATAATGCATGGAATTATTTAAGAGCTCGAATAAAAAAAAATGCTGTCAATAATACTTGATTAGTGAGTCGATCATATTTATATATTAAATATATATTTATATAAAAATACATTTATTTATTTACTTATTTAAACAGAGACACAGAAACAGAAACAGTGTCGGAGGAAGTAACAACCAAGAGCCAACTTGTATTATTATTATTATTATTATTATTATTATTATTATTATTATTTTATTATTATTTTTTTTTGCCTAATACATTTTTAAAAAATTATTTAGAATGACTTGATGTAAAGTTTCAAGGCCAGAACCTGACTGATGTTAGTGAAACATTTTGAGGGTTACTTCAGTTAGATGCATGGGTTTTCAATCATTGTCACCTCTTTAATGTCTGGATACAGATGGCCTGTTAGTTCTTAATTAATAAGTGATTAATAATGCACTGAGATTCTAACAGTATGATGAATGTTGTCAATATGCAGTTGGCTCTAATTAAAGCACATCTAGACTGACAGAGCTAAATGGTCTTGCACTTTACACATACATGATTTATGATCTAGCTTATTAAGACAGATATTCTGAAAATGGAAATTAAAAAAACTGTGTAGGATCAAGCAAGTACTGACAGAACTGAAATGTTGTAAGAACATTTAGGGCTTGAAGGGAAGCTTGAGTTCATTCAAGTTTAATCTTGAAGTTTCCGCTTATATAAAACAGATCACAGGAGCTATACCTGTGTTATACAAGTGTAAGCCAGGTCACATATATAGGGCCAAGATTTGTTCAAACACCTACAGTAGTACAGTAGTAATTTGCTCCCACCTTACTAGGTCTCAAAACATTAAATATCATTGTTGCCCATAAATCAGGAACACCTTGCCTGGTTATGCAATGTACACAACAACAACTACACAGTAAATCAATTTAGACCTTTAAGTCAATAAACAAGTGAATTTATGGTTCAAAGATCTCCAATGTCCTGAAAAGCCACTCTGGCACTTATGACACTCATTCTACTGGTCTTTTCATACATACACTTAGATATTTTTGTCAGGTTCTTTAGAGGACACATGGAGAACTGGGAGGACTTGGGAGGAACCAAGACATCTCTATCGTCTCAGGGATTATCTAGTAAATCTGGATCATCTCACAGTAAAGAGGCTCAAGTGGCGGGTGGCCGAGACTAGTAGCAGCTTGTTTCACTCAAACCCTGGAACTTTCTTACCCTAAAGGTCAGACTTGCTGTTCAAATCACAAATCATTACAGTGCAAAGAACTTTAAATGTACTTTGTTTGGTGTCTAGACATTCTGATTATAAAAGTAGGCAGAATATTCACCTTCATGTGTGCGTGAACACAAGTCGTGGTTATGGCCACACACGATGTTCTTCACTGTTCAGCCTGAGAGAAATATTGGATATACTGCATTCTTGTATAATAGATGGTCCAAATTCATCCCTTTACTATGTTTCAACAGGCTGCTGTCAATTATTAAAATAAAATAAAACTCAGAACATTCAACATATGATATTGGTAGCATATTTATCATACAGGACACATAACTGGTTAACACAGAGTTATTAAATCTCTGGCAACAGACAACACTATTTCACTACCCAGCTGTGCAGTCTGACATTCCCTCCATGATGGAGACCCTTGAAGTAGAACCTTGCACAGCTGCTTATATCAGTTTGCATAAATGCACATGTTCCTTGAACACTGGAAACTTACACTGTTAAAACGACATGAGAACAGTGGCTGTCAAACAAAGCAGTGAGCATTTTATTCACTCTGTACATAAGCATTATGGGAATGATCTTTTGAATGCTCGGGCAAGTCCCCGGGTCACAGAAACATGCCCTCAAAGTATTCATCGAACTCCTCTTCCCTGGAAAAGAGAAACAAATCACTCATGAGCTGCTATTCAGTATTCACAGTCAAGCATTCAGGAAAAGCTTCCAACATGCATACATTAAACTCCCTTAATGAAAATGACCAGAAATAAATATATAACAAAAAATAACACATGCAATAAATGATGTTCTTAGATAAAACATATGGAAATACATTGATATTATTCCAATACAATATCTTTTCCAAAGATAGAAACCTTTCTTAATATATAATAATAGTGGCTTCTAAATCATCAGCACCGCACAATTCATATTCGCAGAAGCCTTGATAGAATAATAGCACAGAGACTCTTCCTGCGATGTCTAATTATGTTGGAGACACCTGTAGAGGATCTCCATGCAGAACATTTCCAGCTCATTTATATTCTTAGGTTAGGCACAAATGGACTGCCACGGTGTTTCCGAAGGGTTCAAATTCAGAGACTTGCAGCACATCCACACCAGATACGTTTCTAAAATGGAAACTGCAATTCAAAACATCACGCTTTCTATATGCTATGATATTTATTTACAATCATAATCCTTGTACCTATAACTTTGTAGTGTGGATAGAGTAGACAATGGCTTATGTGACACGTCCATTGTGAATTTGGGGTTAGATGGCAATTGCCAAACAGTGATTTTGTATTTCTGGGATCATCTCTGTATTGAGTTTGATTTTTGGGATCATTATTCTCCTGCATTAAGGAGGCGTCAATAAATCTGTGGCTATATTTTAAAAAAATCTAAAGACTAATTTTATTCCTATTTCATTGGCAAAAGTCTACATCGCTATGATCACTAAGATCAAATATAAAAATCCTACATGTCTGCTGCTGTGGATTAATCTTGACAGTGTGGGCATTGCAGTGTTTGTTACGTGGTGAGGGATGAAGTCACCTCACCTACTAAGAAAAGTAATGCAATATTATTAGACTCCAGTGGTCACATGGAGTCATTGGAGATCGATGTTCTGACACCTAATCTAGTTAGCCACATGAGAAGAGGCCGTTATGTGGCATAAATGCACGGAATACTGTCATTTTATTGACAGCAATATCATCTACAAGTCATTCAACACAGTGGGTCTCAAAGTGGGGTAAACAAATGCACCCAGTGGGTCTGTGATTTTGGTACAGTGGTGGAAATCACTACTCAGCATTATCCAAGCTATTAAACTTGTTATTATAGTCTTATACTCATTAGACTGTTTCACTAAATATACATAAATTTAATGGGTTTAATCCAAACTTCAACAACTCAAAAACATTTAAGCCTAGAAATTATGTTAACTTGGACCTTATGTGTAAATCTATATGTCTATGGCACCAATGGGACTGCTGGGTGTAAAAATTTTATGAAGTGAAGTGAAGTGACTTTGTGGCTAAGTGTGGTGACCCATACTTGGAATTTGTGCTCTGCATTTAACCCATCCAAGTGCACACACACAGTAGTGAACACACNTCGAACCCACGACCTTCAGGTTCACCTTCGGGTTACAAGTCCGACTCTCAGACCATTAGGCCACGACTGCCCCCAACCAGTGATGATGTTCTTTCGGCTGCTCCTGTTAAGGGGTCGCCACAGCAGATCGTTGATCCACATATTTGATTTGGTACAGTTTTTACGTCGGATGCCCTTCCTGACACAACCTTCCCCGATTTATCCGGGCTTTGGGCTGGCACTGGGAGTGCGCTGTCCTGTGCCTAGTCTACCATTAGTCCTCCAGAGACCTGCACTTTAGGCTATAGTATTGGTCATTAATACACTGTGTTATACACATATAGTGTACAATGACAACTGGGCCAAAATAAATAGTCATATACTCGTATATGTAAAACCAGTGCAAATGTAAATAATGGTGTAGTCGGTTTGTGACGACTATAAGTGTCACAAAACACAGCATCATCTGTTACAGTACGGTCAACCCCATCTTCTGTCTTAGGAATTCCTTAGTCAAAGGTTTTCTCAATAGTTTTGTGAATAGGTTTTAAGAAGAAACCCTTGGAGCGTTTAGTGGTACGCTAAGACTTTTTGTAAATACGGTCACTGGAACTGATTGTATGTCTTAGTAAGATCTTGTAAGCTCACCGTGATTTCTCCTCCAGAGCAGGGGCTGGGCCTTTCCAGTACTCCGACTCTGATGGGCCTTCATCCTCTTTTTCACTGTCCATGTCTAACAATAAGACAAGTTTTGATTTCATGCACAATGACCAGATTAAGACCCAACCCAACACATTTGTAATTGAAGAATGATTGAGTGCCATGAATTAGCTAAAGACCTGCAGCGATGTTTGCGAATAGCAGCAAGTAGAACAGAAGGAATACAAACCTTTCTCCGAGTCATGGGAATCCTCAGAACTTGACGAAGAGTGCTCTGTAGACAGGAAAATAAAGTGTCTTACACCATGTACTGCACAACTACTTGACATAAGCCATACATTAATGATAGATCATTAGTAACTAAATATCATTGTAACAAATTACATTTTACTGCTAAAGTACTTGAATGCAAAAGGAATGTTCAGCAATATGCATCGACAAGCTATATCTCTAAGCTGTGATGCCACACTTCAAGCATAGGCAGGTACAGGAATGCTTTCTTGCTAGTGTTTTTTTTAGATAAGACGTTTAAAGCATGCACTGAACGACACTGCAGTTCATGTATGAATCTGCCTGTATAGGTTCTGCCCTTGAGGCATTTCATTCTGTGGGTCTCAGAGGTAACCCAAGGCCCCAAGCATTACCTAAGTGTGACAGAGAACAAGAACGTTCAGTGACTCAACGGTCGTTGGCACATGTAAACCTCTGATAAAAAGGAAGTGTAAATAAAAACAAGTGTTGCCTTTTCGCCTCTTTTTGTGTCTGTGCTTCTCTTTGCGTTTGTGTTTGGACTTGTTCTTGGACTTCTTGGCCTGTGGCTCATCCTCATTCTCTTTTGGTCTGCGTTTCTTCTTGACCTTCACCTCCTTCCGTCTGAAACAGAAATTAGATAGAACATTACTTTGCAACCGAACAGAGAGATCTAATCATGCTAACTAATTTAATCATTCAAAATTAGCCTTGTGAGCAATTCTGATCGCTATTTAAAGGACGCATAGTAGAAGAGGTATTTTGTGGAATGGTTTATGAAAATATAATATAATATAAGATCTCTTTACTTGTGATGGTAGTTCAGTTTGAAGGAACATTCTGGACAGAGACCTACACAAGGAAAAAATCAGAGGGACACCAGAAGCCAAAGTCTTAATAAATAATAAAATAAATAAATAAACAAAGCTTGAAGGTACAGAACAAGAACAGCAGTGTACAGAATTTCTCTCAGAAAATTAAGTGGCAGTAATTAAGGCACTGTGTAAAAATATTTTAAATATGATACGAATACTTGCCTAGATCTTAAATCCAAACGCAATGCATACTATTAAAACCGTCAAGGGTTCTTTGTATTGTTAAGGGATCTTCGGTTCGTAATGGGCAGAGGTGTCCAATCTTATCCGTAAAGGTTGACGCTGATTGGTTGGAGTGAAAACCTGCTGTCATGTCAACCCTATGTGGATAAGCTTGGACGCCCCAAAAGAGGTTCAACTTGGAACTCTGTCTAAGAGGAAACTCTTTGATCTAGAAGCAGAGAGACAAGCTGAAGATTCAACTTTTCTTTCTCTGAGTGTATTATAGCTCTCTTTCTGTTTTATTACCATATGCACTGCCTGCAGGAAGACTTGTAAAAAGTGTTAGTCTGTATGCAGGTAATGTATCAGACACGGTTGGCCTTTTTCTTTTTTTTAAGTCTAATGTAATGAGCTTAGATCCACTATGGGGCCTGCTGAGGAGAATCGCACAGAGGAAGATTAAAAGCAGTGGGGGTTGCTGCCTTACGCAGTTTCACCAGAGCGTTCCTCTTCTCGCCCTGTTCCACATAAGCAAAATTCACTTCCCAGCTCTTCAAGCCCTCCTTCTTCTCACAGCGCTTATTCCCGCACAGAAACTGGCCTGCAATGCATCAGCATACAAAATATGACATACCCATATGCACAACAACAACAGCAGCAAAATAATAATAATAATAATCATCATCATCATCATCTTACTTATGTAGTGTTTTAAAACCTGCAAGGCAAGATGGCAAAGTGGTTCAAATAATATTAAATATAGTTAAAAAAAAGCATAAAATAAATAAAACAAAAATTTTATAATTCATATATATATAGAAGATAATCAAATAATGGAAGGTAATAAAATGCCAAATACCGGTAATACAAATAAAGCAAAAGATGTTTTATTTGTACACACACACACACACACACACACACACACACTAACCGGAACTCAGCTCATACTAAACCCTTTTTTGTTGTTTTCTTTTTTTTTTCTTTTTTTTTTTTTTTTAGATTTGACGCCTGTTTCAGTTTTGTTGCATTTAATAATTTATTATTTAAAATGCATGCTAAATGAAGCTGGCAGCTACCTGAGAGCTCGCCACTGAGGGGAGACGCAATATCATATATGACGGTGTAGGTCAGGGGTCACTTTGCCAAACTGCATTTCAGATGCAGATGTTGCAAAGTATTTCATCAGAGCGAATCAAGCACTGAAAAAAGCTGACATCGTGCTTATTTTGTTGCCCGGAGTTTTTTTTTATTTCTTTCGTTCTGTTGTGTTTGGGTATTTAATTTTATAATACAATGAATCATTCAATTATGACAAATGAAATGCCGCCGTATAAACAGAGGACGGGCCGGTCTTTACGCACAGAGCTGTAAGTCATAAACAAACGACTAAGCAGATGGAGGATTTACAGCTTGCTTATTATTATTAATGAATTATGAAATCATTTTATTGGCATAGAAGCAAGTCAAAAAACTTCCAGCTCTCTCATTCAGCCTTTACCCTGATGGTTCATTTCATGCTCCCAGCTGTCTGCGCACTTTTATGGAGTTTTGTGGGAGTCACTAAATGCAAATGAGCTGTTTTTGGGAACATATGTACATGAGTATAAACAAAATCAGGCTTTCCAAAACGTTTGTAAATCCGGCGGGAACTTTTAGTTCATTCTGGCGTATGCAAACATTTACACAGAACTTCACTAAAAGATTGATAAATGAGGCCCAACACATGAAGAAAATAAATCTGGAAAAAAAAATACTAAGTTCTTCTTCTTCTTTTTTTTTTTTTACTGTGGCCAGAGTCACGGTTGTTTAAATGACTAATCTGTTTTTATTTTGGAAAATATAACCAACTAGGTTTGTTAGAAAAGACAGGACCATAAAAAATTGAAGATAATGATGGAATATGGAAACACCATAAAGTGACTTCATATTGTCTCATTTAAAGCCATAAATTAATAACTAATGGTTCAGCATTAAAAGGTAACTGTTGTTCCCATTCAGTCGTGTTAGCTGCTTCGTTGGACCTTTGTAAGTATTTTATGTAACTGGACCTTTCCAAATTTTAGTTGAATACCCCTGGTGTAGGTTAATGAGAGCGAGAGACAGAAAACACTCTCTTCACTTCTTTCACTTCATCTTTTACCCCAAGGCCACAGCAGGCATGATTTAGCTGCACAAGGCTTAATAGGCAATCCTCTGGATTGCTGTTGGGTAAAGTAAAGTGCGTCATAAGGGAGAACACCACTGCTGGGCTTTCCCAGCCGTCTTGGTCAGCTTTAAAGGTCACTTCACCTTCATGTACCCTTCACATGGCAAGCAGGTGACTTTAGGCAAAGTCCTCTCTCCTGCACACATCAGGAGTATGGATCTGAAGAATCCTGTTCAAGATACCTGTGAGATCCCGAGGCACGCTAAGACAAGCTAAAATGACATAAATGGAGCCAGGGGGTCTGGAATAGATCTGAAGTATGTCAGCTTGGAGAGTGGATGATTACACACTGACATCTTTGAAAGAGGGGTATTTATTTTAGCCTGCATACTGTTGACATTTTGCTAACCTTCGATCCCACGCCAACTGACCACGTGGAAAACAGAGAGGCTCCATTTATTTGGGCAAGGTCTTCATATTGACGTCCACTAGCTGACCTTTAGTCACTGCTGAATGATTTTCGGGTAGCGAGAGTGACTTAGCTGACTGCAAATCCTCAGGTCACACGGATTATCTCATCTGTGCAGTGACGTATTTGTGACTTGGTTCCCCTTCACTTTAAGCTCACGTGAGCTGCGGTCAAGCTGTTAAGGCTCTGACAAAAAGCGTCTTGAGGAAAAAGTAAAAACACATTATGGTAAGCCTCCCTTATCCTCTGCTTCAGTGGTCCACAACAGAACAAACGTCTTCATGGTCACCTGGACAACCTACATCTGCAGGTTTAATCCGTAGTGGCTGGTTGTGCTTGTAAGTGTGTGTTTGGTTTTGGGGTGTGTGTATGTGTGTGCTTTGGGTGGGGGAGGGATTAATGCCACATCACTCCTCCAGCTTGTCCTGGGTTAACAACAGATGGTCTTGGACATTGGCCCTGGGTAAATGCCACACACACACACACACACACAACAACAACAACATAAATGGGCACCACACACTATTTCTGTTATTCATACAGGAACGCTGTAAGCTAAAATGTGGGTCTAAAGACGGCATGTTAAAAGAATGCCAGAATTCAGGCAGCCAAGCATTTATCAGAGCAGTAAATGAAATGATAGTTGAAGTGAATGGTCTTGCTCAAAAGCCCAACAATGTGGCTCTCTGTCAGTGCTGGGATCAAGTAACGTTGAGTCAAATCTAAGTCTTTAGTCATGAACTTAATAATCAGATAGTTAGCTGTAGGAGTTTGCAATATTATTTCTAGGGAAAGCACATCATTCATTGTACAGGTGCTTGCATTTATTAACAGTATACCTGCTAACTAAATTAACCAATGTTTCTCAGTGTGTGTTAGAAAGTTACCAAGGTTACTTTGCTGATGTCGCAAAGTATGTGGACACTTGACCATTAAATATGCTTTTTTTGTCGAAAAAGTTATAGGGTAAGGTCTAAAGTAGAGGAAGACGAAAATATTATTGGAGGTTAGAAGACCCTTCCGAAAGGTCTAGATTTTGGAGCGTGGCTGTCAGTATTTGTTTCATACAACCACAAGATCATTACTGAGGTCAGGTAGTGACGTTGGGTGAGGAGGTCTGGGGTTCAGTCGGTGTTCCAGTTCATATTAAAGGTGTTCAGTGGGGTTGAGGTCAGGGCTCTGTGCTGGGACCTTGCTTTATGCACAGGGGCATTGTCATGCTGGAACCAGTTTGGACCTCTTAGTTCATAGTTAAATCTTACTTCTACAGCATATAAAGTCCTTCTAGACAATTGTGTGCTTCCACTTTGCAGCAACAGTTTGGTGTTCAGGTGTCCACATATAGTGTATAAAGCTATATAAATTTGCTTAAACAGGCCTATTACACTTATCAATCATCTGGTCCGCACCCAAAACCCAGGACCGCAACAACTTATAATATCTTATATTACAGCATCTTACCTCACGCTGGGAAATCCAAACTAGTAGTGGAAGTGACTTTGTGGCCAAGTGTGGTGACCCATACTCGGAATTTGTGCTCTGCATTTAACCCATCCAAGTGCNAATCCCTGCTGGACCCGAGACTCGAACCCACCACCTTCGGGTTCACCTTCGGGTTACAAGTCCGACTCTCAGACCATGAGGCCACGACTACCCCACGATTGATTTGATAGTAGTCAAATCAATTGTCCTATCTGTTACCTAGCAACCGATAACGCACACACAGCTGTTACACACAAACCGAGCACCATAAATCCAAGCTATGGTTAATCCAAAATGTTTCTGTATTACAAAGGATGTACAACTATTTTGAGTCATGTATAGAGCACTATATAGGGTGTATGGAGCATTTCAGGTTCAGCCCCAGTGCCAGGACTGTTTTAAGAAGAAATGCTTTTATGGTCTCTCCAATTATCTGTCATAATATACTGATGCCATGAGATTGTAGCCTCCTGGAGTGAACAAAAAAGTATATTCACTCATGCATCATTCCAAATTGAAGTAAGTGTAATATTATAAATCATCTCCATGCTTAGGTTGCTGTGGCCACAATGGTCTAATCTAATTCATTTCAAAATACAACAGTTGCCACAGGTTATGTAGGCCCAATGTATGTCCATGAAGTAGATCTCAAGAAGGTTAGCTCACAGCGTCAATATGCTAGGTAATGACTACACTTTCTATTTTAAAAAAGTGTAATTTTTTTGTAAAAGTTAGGATGTTTCTGTAGCATGTACGTAGTGCAAGCTTTCTGCAAAAGGCAGGTGGCTGTGATTAATAAATGTGTCTTTTGTGATTGATCGTTCCTGCTTGGGCACAGCATGAAGTCTCAATCTCTATCTCCATCTAGTGGCACTATTTATTAGTCCCGTTCTATGAGTGTAGCAACGTTGACAAATTGACATACCAAAAGAAAAGCATGTCTTTCCAGCTCCAAAATTTATAACTGGGGGTGGAGGAATCAGTGCTTATGATACATAATAACACTCTGTGGTTCACTCTGTGGATGAGGCAACACACCCCATAACCTCTGTAAACAGCTAAATGTTGGTAGTTAACTAATAAAAGTGTTTATCTTAATATTCACGTGATATGGCTTATCCTACACAGGGTCGTGAGGGAACCTGGAGCCTATCACAAGGCGGGGGAACACCCTGGACAGAGTGCCAACCCATCTCAGGGCACAAAAGCACACACACTCACATTCCCACACACCATTCACACATTATGGACAATTTAGAAATGCCAATCAGCCTACAACGTATGTCTTTGGCAGGAAACTGGCTTTGTCGCCACTGGCCTTCTCATTAGGGATAAATTCACCTATTCACCCGAATCTATTTATTTCTGTAAAGCTGCTTCGTGACAACGTCCTTTCGTAAAAGAGCTACACAAATAAAACTGAACTGAATTGGAATTACCCGGAGGAAACTCCCCGAAGAACAGGAAGAACATGCACACTCTGCACACACAGGGCTGAGATCGACTTCAAACATCCAACCCTGGAGGTGCGACTGGCTGATTGGATAATTGCACGAATAAGCAAGGCTATACACGTTCCTATTAATACTGTACACATAACATCAATTAAGTTTAATATTTAACAGAACAGGTTTTATTATTTATGCATATATATGAGGGAATGCCTAGCCTTACACAGGTTTTGGTTTAAAGTAGCACACCAGTGATTTAATACGTAACAGATTTAATGGCGCACACACACACCTTGAACTGGAAGATAGTAAAATTACAGAACTGCACTGGATAATCTGTCCTGTCCAGCTTTGAATGGGAGCAGCATAAGTGTGTTATAGCATAAGAATAAGTAGAAATGTAAACTATACCGACCTTTTCCGGATATTACTTCATTTTCAATGCGCCATCTGAATCCAAACTGCAAAGTGGAAAGGTAAAAAAAAATCTTTAGCTTCTCCTGAAATGGTGAGTCAGACAGTGCATCAGTGACAGAAAGAGACGTACCTTGTTTTCTTTGTATCTGCTGAGGTCACCAATACAGTACTCCTTGAAGAGCTTGTCGTAGTACTGCTTTGCAAGCTCTTTCTCCCTGAAAAGGGAAAATCTGTTCATGTGTGTGACAGGCAATTTTAAACTTGAGCTTGTCGTAGTACTGCTTTGCAAGCTCTTTCTCCCTGAAAAGTGCAAATCTGTTCATGTGTGTGACAGGCAATTTTAAACTTGAACCTTGTAGATGAAAACTTTACCACGTCATATCTTCCTCATCCTCGTCTCTCCAGAGGAAGCGGTGGTTTTCTCTGACCACGTCCAGATCCGTCTTGTCTTTTGCCCTGCACACAGAGCACATTCAGGTTTAGACAGGCTAAACTCACATCAGAACGAATGAGGCGCACACGATCATGGATGCATATTACTCAATATATGATAAACACTGTATTAAAAATACATTCAAACAGGGGTGGGTGATATGACAAAATGATCATATAAGGATTCTCGAAGGCATTTCTGGGATACAAATGATGATACGTCATATGATATATAGGTTTGCTAAGGAACGTCCAGCGAAACAGCAGACTAGCTTTAAGAGATTGAGCAAATTCATTTACATTTGGTGTAATGTTTTAAAATAATATCACATTAGTATTAAAGAGACATGCATGTGTTACAGAGATGCCCAGATTTATTCATTATACTCCATTCTGAATCAGCGCAATAAATATTGACAGCAGTGTGCTGATCCATCCATCTTTACAGTCCTACTTCAGATGGACGGAGAGGAGTGTCTCATACTCACGTGGATCTTTTGAAATCCTCCAGCTTTCCTCCATAGTACAGGATGTAGTCGCTGACAAACTTCTTATGCCTCTCAAACTTAAAGACAGCATCAAGGATCAACAGCTCTTGTAGAAACATTGTACGTGATAACTATACACATATGTATACACACACACACACACACACACACACACACACACACACACACACACATACACACAAAAATTAGGACACCCCATGAAAGCTTGTGTTTTTTTAATGGACATTTGTTCTTCATTTTAGCAATATTGGGAAAATCAAGTAATATAACTAAACAAATAAAACAAAAAAAAAGTCTTTTTAAAATGATCTGAAAATTTTAAACAAAAAAATAATCCAATTTCTTGTGAGGAAAAAGTAAGGACACTCCCACATTTATTTGTACTTGAAATTACCTACAGGTGTGTCACATCAGGTGCAAATTATTAGAACATGGTTACAGAGCATTTTGAAGGAGACTTGTCTTATTTAAACCTCAGACATTTAGTTTGGTTTGCTCTTAATTGTAGAAGTGACAGATATCACCATGGTGAGATCCAAAGAGCTCTCTGAGGCCTTCAGAAAGAAGACTGTTGATGCTTATGAGTCTGGTAACGGATATAAAAAGCTCTCAAAATAATTTGTAATCAGCCATTCCACTGTCCAGAAAATCATTTACAAGTGGAGAACATTTAAAACAACTGTCAGCATGGCCAGGTCAGGCCGTCCAAGCAAATTCACCCCAAGAGCAGACCACAAGATGCTTAAAGAAGTCTCCAAAAACCCTAAAATATCATCCCGAGACCTACAGCAAGTTCTTGCTACAGTTGATGTCAAAGTGCATGAATCTACAGTCAGAAAGAGACTGCACAACTTTAATTATCATGGGAGGTGTGCAAGGAGGAAACCTTTGCTGTCTAAGAAAAACATGAGAGCAAGACTGAAGTTTGCCAAAGAACACATAGACAAAGGCCAAGGCTTCTGGAATAATGTGCTTTGGACAGATGAGTCTAAAGCTGAACTATTTGGACACCATAACAGAAGGCATGTTTGGAGTAAACCAAATTCAGCATTTCAGTAAAAGAACCTCATACCAGCTGTGAAACATGGAGGTGGAAGTGTGGTGGAAGAGTTGTTTGGGGCTTTGCTGCAGCAGGACCTGGCCAGCACACCATCACAGAATCCACTATGAATTCTACATTGTATCAGAAGGTGCTTGAGGAACACATGAGACCATCTGTCAAAACATTGAAGCTGAAGTGGAACTGGACGTTGAGACATGACAATGACATGAACCAAAACATACCAGCAAATCCACCAAGGACTGGCTGGAAAGTAAAAAATGGAGTGGCCAAGTCAAAGCCCAGATCTAAATCCTATTGAGGTGATTTGAAACAGACTGTGCATGCAAGAAACCCCACAAACATCACACAGCTGAAAGAATACTGCATTGAGAACTGGGGGAAACTTTCTTCCAGTGGATGTCAGAAACTGGTAAATGGCTACAAGAAACATCTCACTGAGGTTATTTCAGCCAAAGAGGGAAACACTAGCTATTAGGGCATAGGGTGTCCTAACTTTATCCTCAGTTGAAATACTAATTTCTGTAGATTTCTTTTTTTTATAAGTGAAAACAAAGTGATTTATATATTTTCTTATTTTACGTTGGAACAGTTGTATAAAGCATTTCACTGCAAGTGGTACTGTGTATGGTTATGCATGTGACAAACTGAATTTGAATTTGAACTATAGCACTATACTGGGTTACATTTATAATTCATCACAGACCATCTTGTCCTGTAAGAACAACCAATGTGGATGTAAAAGAGAAAAAGTAATCAAATCAAACTGCATTAACAAATATATAAAGTGAGAATCATCAGTTTAGATAACAAAGTGCCTGAAAGGATACAGCATTCATCGATATGAGATGGTGGCGCCGATTTCTGGCCTCCTCCCTGTAGCACAACATAAAACGGCAATTAGTACACAGCTACAGACCAACACTTTACACCTTGTATTATGTCTCCTGTACCTGTCCCATTCATCCGCAGCCACTTTTCTGTGAGCGACCTTGGTGTGTTTCCCTCTCTGGAACGGCTTCTGCAGCAGCTCATCTTCATGTGCCCTGTTAAGGAGGTGAAATCACACCTCATTACAATCCTATGTCTGGACTTAATCTTCACGGAAAAATGATAATCAGTCAGTAATGACTGTATTAACCCTTATGTACACGTCTTTATTGGTTGAGTGAAGAATATATAGATATGGTGTCACTATGACATTGCTGGAGATCAAGAAACCTAAGGTATTTGTTTCTTGCTCTCTCTTGACCAGTCTCCACCTACACACCTGATGAAAGTCATTGTAACTAAGATAAAAAGCACAGTAAAAGCTGTAGATACTTTAGAAGAGATAAAGACGCATTCTTGACATCTTTCTGGACTAAAAGATTCAGAAAAAAAGTGTAAAAAAAAAGTTTCAGTTTAGAATTTTTTACATATTGTGGCTTATTATTATAAATGTAAATATGTATACGTAAAAATATTACTGTCCAACATGCAAATAGAACAAAAAGACCTCACCTCTTCCCTCCATGCTGTGATGAGCCTCCTCCACCCTCATCATCGCTGAAATCCGAGTCATAACCACCACCTCCATGCACCTACATAGCAATACCATTTAAACACATCATAACTGGTGGAAAAGCAGTGCTACAAGATGTTTGTTTCCTGTACTAGAGCCATGAATCCTCCCTGGATTTGCAAACTATTGGGAGTAGAAAAACTGTCATGTCATCTTTCATTTATGAGACATGCATCATCAGCAGAAAGAGTCAAAGGGTTACAGATGATGCCAAAGAGCTAAAACGCTCTGTCATCTTCACAGGAAGTGAATGTCAGCTCCTAGAAGCTCCACTTCAGCAAAGTGCCGTACATTTGATACCGATCATCCGAGACACACAGTATCTGCGTAAGGTGAAGGACAATCAATTCCCACTCCTTCTGAGTCATTAATAATATAATGGAATGAAGACTATTGACTAAACATATGACTCACAAATGACAACAATGTACATTTCAATTTCAGACTGAATAACACATGAGACTGTTGGTAGGAGGAGTGGCATGACGGCGCACTGGGTAGCGTTGCCACTTTATGGGTTTCCTTCCACCTCCTAAAAACATGCCAGTATGTGGACCGCCTATTCTAATTGCCCTTAAGTGTGGTTGACTATGTGCATGGTGTGTGTGTGGATTGACGTCCCATCTAGGGTGTATCTCAGCCTTGCACAGAGTGTTCCTAGGATGGAATCCGGATCCACCACCAGCCTGACCAAGATAAAGTGGCTACTGAAGATGAATGAATGGATAACTGTTGGCAGAAGAGGCTCAGTTACTGTATTGTAGCATTAGACAGGAGACACAGTAAAGACAG
This sequence comes from Pangasius macronema, assembly GCA_037577455.1. Classification (NCBI taxonomy): domain Eukaryota; kingdom Metazoa; phylum Chordata; class Actinopteri; order Siluriformes; family Pangasiidae; genus Pangasius; species Pangasius macronema. The sequence continues at coordinate 5,041,407 of CM074956.1, forward strand.
AAATGTTGCGTGTCTGTTGTGTGCCATTTTTCAATGCATACAGTGTGTCCATGCAACAACCTGATATATGGTTGCACAATAAACATCAATCAAGGGTTAAACATGGATGTACATTTGTATAAATTTGCTTTCACTGCAGTATTTGTTAGCTAACAAGTAATACACATACATTTATAGAGTAAAGAGGAATTTGGGGAAAAAATCACTAAGAAACACAAACTTATTTACAGCAAAAGGTTCATAATATTAAAATGTTTTCCTTATCGCTTTTAACACAGTTATTAATAAGCACCTTGACGAGGTTGAGGCCACTCTGATCCATGCCTCACATCTGTGTTTACGCGCCAGCCGTAGCGATTTGTTCGAGGCGCGCATTGATGACGTATGCAAAAAAAAAAAGTCCCATCCGAAAACAAAGAGCGCACAACATTCAATCTACAAGCCACCCACACCAATAACTTCCGGCAAGGGATGACTTAGAATTCAGCGAATTTTCATCACAATGAAAGCTCTCCATCCTTGTTTTTCTTATGTTAGTATGGAGTATATGGTTCTTGCACGTGCTGTATTTCCTTAAACAATACTGGTGTCTCAAGCATATAAATATGATGAATCTGTTCATAATTATGAATAGCATATCCACGGTTTGATGGGCTGATGGGAAGAAAAGGTCTCATGGCCACAGAGACTAGCCTTGTTTTCATCTCTAAATGAAAATATTCAGAGAGGAGAAGGAGGAGGAGGACTGGATGCATTTTTCTGTCAGACCATAACAACTGCTCTCTTATTCTGTCAAATGTTCTAGATGAATGAACTGCAGAGAGGGGCAGCGGGTCAAATGCTGAAACAAAAACTTGACTGTTTTTAAATCTTTTGGAGAAAAGATGAAAAAAAAATGCCCTTGTGAATGGAACAAAGAATGCCTCAGCCATACAGAGTTCACCATAACTGCCAAATTTTTACTGCATCATAAATGGACTAATGAACAGAAATATTTAGGTTCCTGTGTCCCTGCTGAAGAACCCAGCTTACACCAACCAGCCACCAGCTGCCGAAACCCAGGCCGGCCTGATCAGACTGGCACAGAATCTTTACCAGGCGCTAGAAAGAAAAAAAATGGTTACTGAAAGATACTTCGGGTACGAGTATTAGTTAATGTCGGGGTAAATATTAATAAATATTCGTTCATAATGACTTCATGATTTATAAAGACACATCAAGACCTATATGTCATTATAATAACAGTTATAGTTACATTTAAATTATTGTTAGAATTACTTATAAGTGATGCATTTGCTTTTTCAATGCCCTTGCTCATAATGCATTATACACACATTTATAAGTATTAATTAGTCAGTCTTATGGTTCCGTGAATGTATCTTTATAAATATACAGTAATGCTGGCTTATAAATAATTATAAATGGGGCTATAATGCATTATTAGCATGGGCTTTGTAGAAAGTGTAGAAAGTGTTACCAAAAAACTTTCTGAATGACCTCCGCATCTGTTCCATGAAAAGTCTTTTATTGTGCTGTCATTCCGGTACTCTTTTAGAGTACTTATTCTATCACCTTTTAAACTTACCAGCTGGTAAAGCTGGTAAAGCCTGTGTTGTGGCAGCTGGTAGCTGCTCAGACCATGCTGGATTTTTCCCCAGGGTTAACGTTGTTATCATGGCAATATTACACACATTGTAATATTTAATGTTACATTTATTCCGGTGTAATAATCTATAGACCTACACCTGCCACAGTTATTCAAGCCTCACCTAATGACATTGAGCTGAAAGTGATTAATCTTAAATAAATATACTCAAGCAAACATTTTCTTTCCTAATGAGTTCATCAGAATAATTAATTAATTCTGCATCACCATATTTTAATCCCTTTTGCACTATAAACCATCCATTTTCCATACTGCTTATCCTACACAGGGTTACAGGGGAGCCTGGTGCCTATCGGTCCCTTGAGTCCTGTGTGAGACCTGGTGGGGTATGTGTGTGATACCTGTTAAACCTTTACGGTAAGTCGGATGTTTGCATGACATTGGACTGGGGGAGGAAACCGGAGTACCCAGAGAAAACCCCCCAAGCACAGGGAGAACACACAAACTCCATGCACACAGGGCGGAGGCGGGATTCACACCCCCAACCCCGGAGCAGAGGTGCTAAGCCACTGTGCCCCCCTGCACTATGAACCGTTTGTAATAATGTTTTGTCATATAGTATGTATTTGACTTAATAACCACCAGGCTGTTTTAGACACTTTTTTTTGCTATAGTACAGTATTTATTCTTCAGTAACCTCTTTGCATACACCAGTAGCAGGGCTTATATGGGCTTTATAAGTGTGTTTTGTATTTACTTTGTGACAAGGTTTTTTTTTTTGTTTTTTGTTTTTTTTAATGTATTTACTTACGTGATCACTGTGAACACATGGCTGCTTTTCATTACATCTGTGATAAGTGCATCATTATAATATCATTATTGCTTATACTGGGATACAGTCAACATAAATGATGAACATAATGAACATAAATGTTGTTGTTGTTGTTGTTGTTGTTCTACTCGTACTTATATCGTCATTCGGGGTATCCGAATAACTTAAGAACATATTAGTTTGACATAAATCAGGGGGTAATAAAGCGTCCTTTTCTCCCAGCCTGGGACTCAGGTGCGTGGATTTTGTCTCATGAATATTCTGATAAGCTTAATTCCCAGGATGCGCTCATGCGCAATCGCAGGGAAAAACGAGAGAAAGCACCAAGACCATTGGCTGAGACCCTGCACACATCTTTATTTACTGTAGGCTATCAGTGTCGCCTTGGAGGGGTGGCATGGTCTCTGGACAAGGCTGTTTATTGCGTTAGATAGTGTATTTCTTTTGAACTATTGTATGTGGATGCAGTGCGCGTCTTTATATTCGGGACGACGCGCTTGGATGCCTTTCTGAGATCTTTTGCGTTATCCATTGACCGAGGAGCATCCTCCCAGCTCCCAGCTCTCAGCTCCCAGCAGCAGCAGCCGTGATCTCTTCAGGAGCAGCTCTGTATCCCAGGCTCTGAAGTGAACCGGGACAGGATGCGACACGGCGGCGGGACGCTGCGGGTCACTTTGACGCTGCTTTGCGCCGCCGCGCTCGTTCTCTCGGCGGAGAGCCGCAGGGGCAATAAGCAGCCCCGGTGCCCTGTGGGATGCACATGCACCAAAGATAACGCCTTGTGTGAAAACATCAGGACTGTTCCGCACACCTTCCCTCCGGACGTCGTCTCCTTGTAAGTTTCTGTTTACAAGATTTTCCTTGTGGCATGTGCGTAAAAATAAAAGGGGAAAACAATGGATTAGTTGATACACTTTCTGTGTCTCGCCAACAGATCTTTCGTGAAGTCTGGATTCACTGAAATTGCCCCAGGAAGCTTCCTGCACACGCCGTCTCTCCAGCTGCTGTGAGCTCTTTAATCCCTGTGCAATCCATGCTGAAAAAAAACCCCAAAACAATAGAAACCATCACAGAAATTCTGATGCTTTCCACTACAAATACCATTACAAACCATCAGCTAACCATTAAAACCATTACTGGTCCTTAATGGTATGCATTAGACATAACAATACACCAATAAAAGGCAACAGACTACCAGTAGGGACCCACAGGGACCATTAGAGATTCCATTAAAACCAATAGAATTCCCATTATAACAATTTAAACCATTACAAATTCTATGAGGGTTTCTATTGTTTTTTTTTTTGTTGTTGTTGTTTTGTTTTTGTTTGTTTTGTTTTTTTTCCAGTATGGATAGGCTGAATCTCAAACCCTGCTGAAAACTGGGTTTATTATACTACTCTAGTTTTAATACTAATCTAATAGGGTACCACGCAGGCTTGGGTGTTGCCATGGCAACCCAGTGGATGCATTCTATTTTGAAACTTTTTTTATTTTTTTTAAGTGCATACCCTTTGCATTATTGTGTGTCTGTTCTTGATTAGGTTACTGAGGGCCGGATCGCAATGTTAGGTATGCAAATGTCTGTAAACAAGCACTGTCTGTTCCTTCACCAGAACCCTGCAATATTAAGGAGTCCATTAAGCTCCGTATCTAAATGCTTAAAAGGCTTAAAAAGGGTTGCCAGATTGAACAGTACAATCTAATCAGAAACTAACCTTTAGGCTATCCAAATTGGCTGTATTGCCAGAGGTTTGTGGACACATGACCATCACGTCCATTTGAACACCCCATTCCTGATTTAGTTACTCTTCTGGGAAGTTACTCTTCTCCACTCTTCTGGAAAGCCTTTCCACTAGATTTTGGAGCGTGACTGTATGGATTTGTGATCATTCAGCTACAAGAGCAAGATTAGTGAGGTCAGGCGCTGATGTTGGTGAGGAGGTCTGGGGTGCAGTTGGAGTTCCAGTTCATCCCAGTGGTCTTCAGTGGGGTTGAGATCAGAGCTCTGTGCAGGACACTCAAGTTCTTCCACTTCAACTTTGGCAAACCATGTCTGCATGGAGCTCGCTTTGTGCACAGGGGCATTGTCATGCTGGAACAGGTTTGGGCCTCTTCCTTCCAGTGAAGGGAAATTGTAATGCTACAGCACACAAAGCCCTTGTAGAATATACATACAGTTGTGTTCTTCCAACTTTGTGGTGACAGTTTGTAGAAGGCCCACATTTAGGTGTGATGGTCAGATGTATACAAATCTTTGGCCATATAGTGTATAATAGCATCAACTATTATTTTCCTTTGCTCCACTTCCATCAGCTGTTTGTCCCTGCTAAAAAATCAGCTACACGCTGCCAAAACAAAGGCCGAGCTTGTCAAGCTAGTAGACCATCTTTGCTGGTCTTGCTGATTTTCTGAACTATCACTACTAATGCAGCACAACAATAAGTAAACTAGAAAATCTCATCATTTATTGATCAGTTGAGGCAAGTAATCAGGTCTAGAAACATATAAACATATAGGCCATAACAAACATCCCTTTATTGTGGCTTAAAGTAGAATTCCCCATTCTAAATTTTGCTAAATTATATAGCTCCACTGCCCAATGACATGTTTTCTAGCCCAAATTGAGATACTTCTAGTAAAGAAACACTGCCCAATCTGGCAACACTGCAGTGTGTTGTGGCGTATAAATTATGCAGTGCAGCTGCTCCATTGGCCTTGTCTACTAAATTTTATGGTTTGAAGTCAGTCAGTGTTGTTAAAAAGTTTCCTAGGACTATAGGTCTTGCATAAATTAATGATTATTTATTTGATTTCTAGAAAAGCCTGGCAAATTATGTCAGCAATCACAATTGCACAGGCTATTTTAGTCAGAAGGGAAAGGCTTAAAATTTCCAGTTTAAATGAATTGTCCCAAAAAGCCTTTTTACTATTACTGTCTGTAACTCCTTTTACATTTGGTCAATTCATGCGCCTTGAGTGTGAGGATTATATCCAGATCCAGAGATTATCCATATCAAAAAACAAATGAGTAAATTCATTCAAGACACGTTTGCAACAGATTTAAATTTGTTTGTTCAAACCACTTCAGGGGGTGGTCTAAGACATTTTTAGCCACTTGCTTATGTCTTATGTGCATATGTCTCTCCAAGTCACATTTGACAACCAGAAGTATTATCAATAGATTATGTTTTCAAATGTCAGTAAGAAATACCAGTGTGTGAAGATTTCTGATGCAGCAGCCATCCATCTTATTCATAAAACATAACACAGAGCACTGAAAGTTTACATGTGAATGTAAGGAGCTGAGATTCCTATTAAATGCATGTGGTTAAAGTAATATCAGGATACAGTCCAGAAAGAAGTGGCAGAAATGGTTGGTTCTCAGTGACAACAGTGAAAAACTTTCCATTTAAAGGAATTTAAAGATTTCAGGATTTTTTAAAAACCTATTCTTTATAGGGATATTGGTATTTACCACAGAAAAACATTGGGACATATTCCTTGTTTACTTGAAAACAGTATTATAGTACACAACTACATTAAACTACAGCTGTCAACGTTTTAACAGTAACAGTCTTAGGATGAGACATATAAAGTCAGGTCCATAAATATTTGGACAGTGACACAATTTTTGTAATTTGCCTCTGTGCACCACTTCACAGTACAGATGGATAATAACCCAAAACGTACCGTGAAAGCAACCCAAGAGCTTGGAAATGGAATGTTCTTAAATGGCTGAGTCAGTGACCTGTCCTCAACCCAATTGATCATGCTTTTCCCTTACTGAAGACAAAACTGAAGGAAGAAAAACCCACAAACAAGCAGCAACTGAAGACGGCTACTAAAGGCCTGGCAAAGCATCTCAAGGGAGGAAACTCAGCATTTTGTGATGTCCATGGGTTCCAGATGTCAGGCAGTCACTGACTGCAAAGGATTTGCATCCAAGCTGAAAGACTACACTTCAGTCGCATCTTGATCGCTTCATTTCAAATCCATTGTGGTGGTGTCCCCCCCCCCCCACACACACACACACAAAAAGACCCATTAAAGGATAAATTATAGAGAGACATGCATATTGATGCCCCAACAACTTCTGTAAGACTAAAGTATTGTTTGTGGTATTGTTTGTGGTAATGATAGAGATTAGGTATTGTGGTATGTCATGATGTCATGGGAAAATTAAAACAAGTGCAAATGTGTGTGTGGAACTAAAATGTTCACTTGGTTTACAGCTTGTTTACAGCCAACACCTTTGACTCTATTGATGAAGATGCATTTCAGGGCCTGCCACATCTGGAGTACCTGTGAGTTGCATTGCCCTTTATCACTTTTTAATGTAGTAAATAAGTGCAATAACAATCACTAATTGTGACACTTGATTGTAGGTTTATTGAAAACAACAAAATCGAGTCCATGTCACCTTTGGCCTTTAGAGGTTTGAAATCTCTGCTCCATCTGTGAGTAAATCAGAGCGTAATTTATTATCAAAGAACAAATGATTAACTCTGTATACTGGGTGTGAAAGCTTTACATGTTAATGTTTATCTTTTTAATGATCAGGAGTCTTGCCTATAATAACCTGGAGACATTACCCAAAGATGTTTTCAAGGGGATGGATGCCTTAACCAAAGTGTATGATTTTACACAGTTCACAAATATAATATCTCCAAATAATGTTCATGACATCAACTTTACAATAACTAGATCAAGCATGATATTAACTGGAAATATATGTACTACCAGGGATCTTCGAGGAAACATGTTTGTCTGTGATTGTAAACTGAAATGGCTAGTTGAGTGGATGCACAACACCAATGCAACAGTGGACCAGATACACTGTAGCGGGCCGCCGCTTTATCAAGGGAAGAAGATCAATGAGCTGATGCCCCAAGCGTTTGACTGTATAACTGCAGGCGAGTCAATGATCCTTTACAATACTGTTAATCCTGACAAGACTGTTGATTAATTTTATGATCCCATAAAACAAGACAAATCTCCAAAGTCAGAACAAGTTCTTGAAACTGCGGTTTCAAAACTGAAATATCCAGCAGTGAAATCATCTTTCTGTTACAGAGTTCGTTTCCAAGAAGACCCTGAAGTTTGAGTCTATTTCAGTAGAGACCTTCACCGTTGGGAACGATCAATATGCAGTGTTTGCACAGCCTTTTGCGGGAACATGTAGCTTCATGGAATGGGACCACGTCAACATGGAGTTCAGACCTTATGACAGTATAGAGAGTGAGAGCCAGATAATATACACACTCAAAATGTTTGATTTGTTGTGTTCAGTAAGGAGATCATTGAAAGATAAAAGTCTGAGTGTAACCAAAAGTCTTCAAGTCGACTAGTCCATTTCACAGCCTCACACCATATTATCACCTAAAGCCAAAGTAGAGATGGTTACCTGTGCTGAATGCTGCTTTATTTATCACGCCACACCATGATACTGTATTTAATTGGTTTTATCTCTGTTTCTTCTTAGGCACCTCCACCGTGGTCTGTAAGCCAATGGTGATTGATGGCCAGCTTTTCATTATTGTCGCACAACTTTTTGGGGGCTCACACATTTACAAGCGGGACACATCAGCCCACAAGTTCATCAAGATCCAAGACATTGATATCCTGAAGATCCGCAAGCCCAACGATGTTGAGACGTTCCGCTTGGACGGCGAGTGGTTCTTCGCAATTGCTGACAGCTCCAAAGCAGGCTCCACTACTGTGTACAAGTGGAACGGCAACGGCTTCTACTCGCACCAGTCTCTACACCCATGGCACCGTGACACAGACGTGGAGTACCTGGAGATCGGCGGCAAACCCCACCTGATCCTGTCCAGCAGCTCGCAACGGCCCGTTGTCTATCAGTGGAGCCGGAGCCAGAAGAGGTTTGAGCGGCGCACTGACATCCCTGAGACAGAGGACGTATATGCCGTCAAGCACTTCAGAGCCAGGGGTGAGCTTTATATCTGCCTGACACGCTTCATTGGCGACTCAAAGGTGATGCGGTGGGATGGTGCCATGTTCACCGAGGTGCAGAGTGTACCATCACGTGGCTCCATGGTCTTCCAACCTGTGACTGTAGGAAGCTGGCAGTACGCCATCCTTGGCAGTGACTACTCGCTCACGCAGGTCTACCAGTGGGACTCCAAGAAGGGCCGCTTTGTGCACTTCCAGGAGCTGAACGTCCAAGCACCAAGGGCTTTCTCCCTGGTATCCATTGACAACCATGAGCTCCTGCTCGCCTCCAGTTTCAAAGGGAGGACACAGATCTACGAGCACCTCATCATCGATCTGAGTAATTGAAGCATTGCTTGAAGGTTTTTGCTGAAAGTGCAGGGGGGACAGACTGATGGAGACGAGCTTGCTGTCAGAACTCACATGCATTCTCTAGATGACTAATGATGCTTCCAGATGACCGCCTCTCTAGAAGTCCTTTGTGTCCTTCACCATTGTTGTCATCATCTAGTCTGCACTTTTCAGTTTTACTCTTTTTAACCCCTCCTCTTCTTAACAAAAGCCATTGTTCTTGTATTATCTCCCTGCAGACAAAAGCTAGTGGGACATTTGAGAGGTATAATAAAGAAACACAAACCGCAAATTTAGCGATTAACCGTTAACGCCGTGGTAGGTTGGCCAATAAAACGTTGACAGATTTTTACTGTAGTCTTAAGCAGTTTGTAACTTTTATACAAAAAAATAGTTCATCTAGCTGACAGATTTTTTGACACTAGTTATGGTAGATTGAATGAACAATTTTGCATTTTGTAATTCAGTTTAGGCTAATCGTAATGCAGTGAATTTAGATGTGATAGTATTTTGTAGGTATGTCATTTTAGACCGAAGGTTTAGCCGTGTAATTGTTTATTCTTTGTCATGACTGTGTAGAAATAATAAACCACTTTAATAGAAATGTGACATCTCTTTTGTTGGATTTGGATGGGAATCTTACAATCTGATGGCTTGTATTTATTACAAATGACTGTATAAATACTTAGATAGCACGTTATTCATAAATTTTTTTTTTTAAATAAATAAATAAATGATTAGCACTCATATTCATGTGTTAATAACAAGCACATGGTCGCTGTAGTGGGTAAAAACGCAGGGAAACTTGTCAGTTGGCCACCTTTATATTTACTGTTCAGTCTGTTCTCCAAGGTTATGGTCGTGTTTAAAAACACCCTCGACCTCGGTGATAAAGTGTTCTTCCAAATCTTTCACATCAACTCACATAAAATCCCTCACGTACTTGCTAGTGAAGTAGTAGTAGTCTATCTGTGCTGCTAAGTGTGCTCCAGAGACGCAGCACAGATAAACTACTACTACTTTGATTCACAGTGTAGAGTAGTGAGGAAGTGGTGTGTGGATTGGGACGCGACCGAAAAATCTCTCTCTCTCTCTCTCTCTCTCTCTCTCTCTCTCTCTCGCCCTCTAGTGGTAGAACATGGCGTTTGCCAGTCAGCGAGCGCAAGGTTAATTATTTAGCTAACTTGTACTCCTCAGGGAACAGTGTGACGAGGCGCGTTGCCGAGATATGAGCACCTGTTGCATCTTGATATGGACGATTTGAGAAGCAGGAATGGCACAGAGGGAAACGACGACAATGGCGGACACACGGTTTTATCGGTTGTCCCCTTCAGAGACGAGGACGCGGCGTTCCCCAAAGTTGCCGGTGATGAGGAGAAGGAGGAGGACGGAGAAAGTCGGCTGCGAGGCAGTTTCCGACTACACGAGGAAGGTGATGGCGGTACCGGCAGCATGTCACAGAAAAACTCACGCAAATGCGCCGAGTGCTTGTGTTTTAACCCCGGGCACGAGCCCGAGGACGACACGGAGTCACGCGCAGCACTTCCGAAAGGTAAGCTGATCTCATCTCATCTCATCTGAGCTCTCACTTGGCTCAAGTGCACTTCTAAAACTACACTCGTTCACTTTAAGAGACAAAGAGAGATAAATATCTCCACAAATCATAAACTTACTTCATCTTAGTTGGTTTTTAAAGCGCGTGACAAGTTTGTTACAGAAACTTTATACTGGTTTGTTGTTCTTTATTAAGGATTTCCTCAGTTAATTTACTAATTTCAAGTTAAATGGATGCTAACACGGTCTTTAAAAAAAAAAAGGAAAAAAAAAAGTTAAGCCCCATATATGTTTACACATCAGACATGTTCTCACATTACTGTATGAATCTCCTGTACTGCCGGCCTCACTGTAACAAAAGTGCAGTTGGTTTGTGTTCCGGCCCCCAGCAGACACACTGACCAATCAGAAGCAAGCAGGCTTTGCCATGCTGCATTTTGATTGGCCAGCGCTGACTGCATGGCGCTCCTAACGAGGCGGTTCCTGTTGTTCCTGTAACTCTGAAGCCTGCATCACAGTCAGTAGAGAAACCATTCAAATGATGTGGCAGTGATCATTATAATCATCTGATTAGGATCTGATTGGTCAGGAGGTGTTGATACACTTCCTGTAACAGCAGCTCTGCCAGTAGTGCTGGCTCTAAGTCAAGTCACAGGCTTATATTAATGCGCTGCTACTAAAACCTTATCGTTTCCATGGTAACAGATCATCAGCAGTTTACATGTCCACGTCATAAGCCTGGTGATAAACAGAGTGTAATGAGACGTTTATTTAACATGGGAGGAGTCGGAGGACTTTACGGCTTTGTGGTTTCTCCGCCGCATCATCTAGAACAAGCTGCATTTTTGTTGTCATTTCAGGACGTGCTGTTATTGGGAAATAATCAAGATCGCATCAGGTCACACCACATCACATCACTCCATACCCCATCGCTGATTATTTTCCTTTAACAGCACAGCCAGAGTGTTTATTTCTCTTATACCACAGCAGTTTATCAACAGTTACACTTTGACATGACAGCCGTAAACCGTCTTTCCTTGAGGTCGGAGGAGAGAGAGTCCAGTCAAGTCCAAAAGTCAAGTAGTCACGAAATTACCGTACTTACAATATTTAGTGACTGTTGCCAAAGCAAAAAGTGCAGGCAGAGTACACCAAAATGTATACAAATAAAACCAATATGTTTACACATATATAAACATTACACACAGATCATAAACCGGAACAGTAATATATATATATATATATATATATATATATATATATATACACATAAAGCAAACAACAACAATAACAAGAAGCTGAGGGGTGAGCATTGGGACGGGTGGGTGGACATGGGGTGTGTTCAGTGGAGTTGCTCTTTAATCACATTTACTGGTTATTATAAAGCCATGATTAATCTCAAGGAAATGACAGTAATGTCACTCTCTCTCTCTCTCTCTCTCTGTCTCTCTCTCTGTTTCACTCTCTCTCTGTCTCTGTCTCGCTCTCTCTGTCTCTCTCTTTCTCTGTCTGTCTCTCTTTCTCTCTCCGTCTGTCTCTCTCTCTCTGTCTCTCTCTTTCTGTCTGTTTCACTCTCTCTCTGTCTCTGACTCTCTCTCTCTGTCTCTCTCTTTCTCTGTCTGTCTCTCTCTCTCTGTCTGTTTCTCTTTCTCGCTCTATCTCTCTCTCTCTGTCTCTCTCTTTGTCTCTCTCTCTTTCTGTCTCTCTCTGTCTGTTTCTCTCTCTCTCTCTTTCTTTCTCTCTCTCACTGTGTGTTTCTCTCTGTCTCTCTCTGTCTCTCTCTCTCTCTCTCTCTCTCTCTCTCTCTCTCTCTCTCTCTCTCTCTCTGTGTGTGTGTTTCTCCCCCCCCACACACACACAAACTTCTCAGTCTAAACCTAACCCTCTCTCTGTATCCTCTTCTAAAAAAACATTTACGCCACATTTCCGTGAACAAAGCTCAGTAAATTTCCCTACCAGTAATACAAGCCACATCAAAAACAAATTACATTTTTTGTTTCCAATTTTTTTTATTATTTTCTTTTTGCTGTTACGTGATTAATTGAAATACCATCTAAAAAATAGTTACTGCAAACAGCCACAGAAACATCATGTCAATGTCACTATATAGGTCTTTTTTTGTTAGGAGGCTACATGGAATATCTCTCTGTACTACTCATGCTCAGGTGAAAACTCAGAAAGCTGATTTGAATTATTACCGTGTAGTGCACAAGGGTTCGAGAATGTAAAGGCAAAGTTTTTGGGACAGTCCTCAGGATTTCACCATATGGCCAGATGCCTGTTGCGTTAATCTCGGTGATTTTGTGATCCCTTGCGACATTCCATCACGAGCTCACACTGTCATTACTCACTGGTCTGGTTGCAGGAATGATTTTGAATCATTCTTTCATCTCACAGATGAAAGTGAGTCATTTTATCTCGCTCTTCACTAAGGCAGCAGTTGCTCAGTATATCACTGAAAAATACGAACAATGTCCTGTGCTGAAATCAACTCGTTCTGTGCAGTGTTAACTAATAACAGATGCTAAGAGATCATGAGTGGTTTAATCAGTTATTTTTACTGTTTGTAATCCTGATACTGTTTGTGTGTGAATGAAAGGGAGGGAAGTGGAACAGTAAGATTACAGGGTGAAGAGGTGAAGAAGGTTCAGGAGTTTAAG
>CM074956.1:5054464-5074353 GCA_037577455.1 Pangasius macronema
GATAGGTGGAGAGTGATGATTCGCTGTGGAGACCCCTGAAGGGAAAAGCCAAAAGAAGAAGAAGAAGAAGAAGAATCCTGATACTGCTCAGTGACCAGCTGATGAAAGACTTTCACTTAAAGTTAACGTTTTATATTAATGCTTAATGCTTGTTCTGATACTTTGTCTTTTTTTTTTTTAATACGAACAACTTAAGCCTAATAATAAACAGATTTTAAAAATGTGCTGTATGACCCTTGATCGGATGGTGATGTCTTTGTTAAGGAAACGTTTCTGTAACATTTATAGAAAGAGTCCCGGGTGTCAGCACTTTGTAAAGGTTTTCTGCCAGAGGAAAGTCTTCAGCAGAGAGACAGAGAGAGAGAGAGAGAGAGAGAGAGAGACGGAGAGACAGAGAGAGAGTGAGACAGAGAGTGAGAGAGAGAGTGACAGAGAGTGAGAGAGAGACGGAGAGTGAGAGCGAGAGAGGGGGAGATAGACAGACAGAGAGAGAGAGTGACATTACCGTCATTTCCTTGAGATTAATTATGGCTTTATAATAACCAATAAAGAACAACTCCCCTGAATTGTAAAACAAAAATCAATACTTTGATTATTTGGACCTTAAACAAAACTCATTTTCCATTACTAGAGTATTTTACAAAATAAAGTTGTGGGTTGGCCTGAAGGCTAATGCCAGCTCCTCCAGAGTGAAGTGAAGTGAAGTGACTTTGTGGCCAAGTGTGGTGACCCATACTCGGAATTTGTGCTCTGAATTTAACCCATCCAANCTCGAACCCACCACCTTCAGGTTCACCTTCGGGTTACAAGTCCGACTCTCAGACCATTAGGCCACGACTGCCCCCACAACACAGCGTATTTATTCCCACGCTGATGGACAGACACAAACACACTCGTCTACCTGACACTAGTGAGAGATCATGAAAATCAGGCCTTGTAAATGTACAGTTAGAGATCAGGTGTGGTGGGACGTTTATCTGTAGGCTATAATTATGTTCCTTTTTTTTAAATCTTGTTTATACAGTGGTAATGGAAAACTACAGAGCAACTGGTTTATTTGCAAAGCTGCTGCACATGCAGCCGTGGTTTCTGAACCGCTTAAGTCTGGTTGCTCTTTTTTTTGTTTGTTTCTTTTTGTGGTTTTATTTCCCTGAATGCAGTGGGGAAGAACCACGAATTAGTATACTTCTCTTTCAAACACATTTAACATCAACTGAAGTTCAGCGCCAGACAATGAAATGAAGAAAAGGAACTGCATCCGTTCAATATTGTGTAGATCAAAATCTTTTCACTCGGCACTGCCCACAGCTCATTCACAGCGGTCTTCACATCGGTCTTCACATCGGTCTTCATATCGGTCTTCACAGCAGTCTTCATATCGGTCTTCACATCAGTCTTCACACTAGTCTTCACACTAATCTTCACATCAGTCTTCACACTAGTCTTCACACTAATCTTCACATCAGTCTTCACACTAGTCTTCACACTAATCTTCACATCAGTCTTCACATCAGTCTTCACACTAGTCTTCACATCGGTCTTCACATCGGTCTTCACACTAGTCTTCACAGCGGTCTTCACAGCAGTCTTCACAGCTGTCTTCGTTTAGGTGTTTTCTCACTATGAGTACACATATTATGCAAGTCGTCTGTGCAAACAGAGACGTGAAAGAGAGACAACACAGCCTAAGGCCTTCTGCCATTAAACTTTGTCAAGGGCACAAAAGCAGCAGGATTTCTAAAGTCAGCAAGTCTATAATCAGCTCCTGGGAATTAAAGAGCTTGTCTGTTGAGTGTATAGAGCTATAGAACAACACTGGCATGTTCATATATGTAAACAATGAGCACGGAGTGCCTTTCTGTGGCTCACTCGTGATTACCTTCCGTTGGTCAGTGACCGGTGACACACATGGTGTTTGAACACGGGGACATGTGAGAGCAGGCCACAGGAGAGGGCCTTTCACAGCGTAGAGTGAGGAAACACCCTTACAGTGGACATCCAAAATCTTCTATAAATTTTTTTTTATTTATTGAAAATTCTTGTGGCTCTCAATTTTGTAAAAGGTATTATTGTTCTAACAGATTTTCTGGGCTGGGTTAGGCTAAAATACCGTCAAATATATCTACTACAAATCCATGTCCTTGTCATTTTCCTAATAATCAGTATGGGGACACTGTCCTATCAGCAGAGTATTGCTCATTGTTCTGTAAATAGTTGTCAAGCTTTATATATACATGTCATCAGATAATACAAAACAAGACGTGCTCTTTTCCCTCATATAATCATGTATGAATATGTAATGCTCATTATCACAGTGTGAGGATTATCAGGCCAGAACTAGGCGAGGTAAACAGGTTTAGTGTGCGTGACTTGATTCCAGCAGCTGATCACGTGTAGGATGACTTTGCAGTTTCCACATGGAAGCGTTTTTATAGCATTTGATATGCTGAGGGATAACTATTAAATTATTTAAATGATGGATATAAAGTGTGCTGATATATCCTCAGACTGGTATACTCTAGCTGTTCTTAACTAAATAATTTATCATGGTAGTGCCATAGTTTTTTTTCTTCTTCATATGATCAAATATTGATTATTATTATCATCTTTACAAATGTTGTTATATTTCTGCGATCTACAGAAAATCATGATATTAAGTTATATAATTATACCATGAATTATTCACACCAGATCATCCCTGCCCTTATCCTATAAGGAAGCTTTGATTAACCAGTCAAATATTTCCTTATAGTCACTTCCTTATGGCACAAGAGTCAATTCAGGAAACATTTCTCAACCATTTCTCTGTTTTGAATCTACAGTCCCAGGTAATTTTCCAGACCCAATTTGGGATCAGCACATTTGATCCATTTTGGTGTTGAATCTAGGCTTTCCCATGACCTGATCCTCAGACACGGTGCACTCGCCCAACAGGTAGTCAAAAGAACCACACTGTTGTTTATTTCTTTAGCGATCATGAGCTCAGCAAAACCCGATACCTCCACACGCTCACTGACACGCCTCAGTTTCTTCCCATTTCTACATTCAAACCACTTCACAATGTACAAAGTCAAATCTCAGAGTGAAGTCCACGCATCACATATCCGCTGCTCATTTTACTGAAAGAGTACAATTCAAGGTTATGTTCTATAATGAAAAATAATATTTTCAGTTAATATTACAGTCTTGACCGTCCTGATAGACTGTATTTCTTTCTTTCTTTCTTTCTTTTTTTTTTAATCCATGTTTGTATTTCAATCATTTCAAGAATTCTTGCTTTAATATTCCTTCACTGGTCTTTGTTGTTTTGAAAGAAGCATAGAATAAATTGAGATCTCTTCAAGGACGGTGCTCACTGTCCTGGTTTTGATTCTTCACATTTCTGTTTTCCATCAGAGAAGAAAGCATGTTCTGGCCTGGGCCTCCTCTACACCCTCCTGGCCTCAGCCTTCTTCTCAGTCGCTGCTCTTCTCGTGAAGAAACTCGACGGAATTCACGCTGTGGAAATCAGTGCAATCCGCTGCTTTTTCCAGATGCTGTTTGTCATTCCAGCCATGATCTACTATAAGTAAGTTCCACTCCGAGTCAGAAACCTGACTAGTTTCATTCGCTGAAAATTCGGAAAAGTACAATAGTGAATTCTAACCATACAGTCACACTAGGGGCAGATAAGTGTCACTTGTAGTGTATCTCTTGTGGCTGTGCTATATATTTTTGGCTACTAATGATTCTCATTGATTCTCATCAATGAGAATCATTAATAGCAAAAACATATAGTCTCCAGCCCACTGTTTCAATTTTACATGCCACTTTTGTTGAAAATGTGCTTAAATTTGGTTCGCCAGCAATCTCTGCTACTTTTTCCAAGCTTTATTTTTGCTCCTAATGTTTCTATACACATTTATTGAGAGGTCATAACTGACAGGATAAGACGAAACCACGGCTTTAACCCATTTTCGACAGTTAAACAGTAAATGGGAACTACTTGCATCTAGGACCTGAAATTGTGAGTGGGGAACTTAAGAAACATCAAACCACACACACACACACACACACACACACACACACACACACACACCGCCCCCATAGGAATAGTCCGCATAATCATTCAAGCCAATCATTTGGATCTGTCCCTTTACTACGTCGTACCTCATTGCAATTAAGAAAATCTCTATTCAGATTGTGCAGAAATCAGGGCTCCATGTCACACACACGCATAGAAATTTAATGGTCGCTGTCACTTTGTCGCTAGCTACTGTGAATTTAGTAATGCAGGGTTTCTCACCTATAGTTCTAGGGACCTACTTTGGGAAAACCAGTAGGTTTCCAGTGCAACCGAGCCAGCTTATCAGTTAAATATTAACCCTCTCATGAGATTTAACTATGCAGAACAGTGGGTTCCCCAGACTGGATCTAAGAACCCCTGGAGCAGTTTATACAAAAAACATATTAAATGGCACACTAAGTCTTATAATTTGTGTATATGTATATGTAAAAGCAATATTGCACGTGCAAGAGTGCAGTTATACTGAATATCGGCATGGCTGTGATTAGGCAAGCTTGCAGGCCGATATTCTGCACAGTATAACTGCACTCTTGCTCATGCGATATTGTTTTAATGCAACAGTTCTATAAACTAGAAATGAATATCGAGTAAGTGACATTTCAGACACAGTATGGCCAAATGTTCTGTTTGTTTCTGCTAGCGGAGCAAAAATAGATCCCGAAGAAGCCACGCTCACTTTTAGCACATGGCTAGATGGCTAGCTAGCTAACACTGATAAAGGTTATACATACCTGATAAAGGTGCTTCAGGTAAAACTGGCATCCCTTTTTTTCCTTTTCATCTTCATCTGACGAGTTTTCATATTTTAAGTCAAAACCTATATTCCTGAAAAGTATCGTTTGCCATGTCCACTGATGACTTCGCTAACACTACTGTAGTAACCGTTTCGAACTAGGAAGTGGAATTTTATGTGGTGAACCGACGAGCAGAGTGATACACAGAGTGAGACATCTCAGTGCGGTTCTAGGAAATATAGGCACTCTTGGAACACCACTCAACCAATCAAATTAGTGGACCAAACTTCTTCTTCTTCTTCTTCTTCTTCTTCTTTCGTCTTTTCCCTTCAGGGCTCGCCACAGTGAATCATCACTCTCCACCTATCCCTATCTTCTGCATCCTCAACACTTGCACCCACTAGCTTCATATCCTCATTTATTCCCTCCATATACCTCCTCTTTGGCCTTCCTTTTCGCCTCCTACCAATTCTCCTACCAATATACTCACTCTCCCTCCTCTGAACATGTCCAAACCATCTTAATCTGGCAAATTAGTGGACCAAACTAACTGTTGTATAACTATTTATAAAACACTCAGAATGTCTGTAATAATCCCTTTGTTGCAGGACTGGTTTCCTGGGACCCCGAGGTATGCGGGTGTACCTGTTTCTGCGAGGTTTCATCGGTTCCATCGCTATGATCCTGCTGTACTACGCCGTGCTCCAGATGCCCCTGGCTGATGCCACCGTCATTACATTCAGCAACCCTGTCTTCACATCCTTGCTGGCTTGGATCTTCCTCAAGGAGCGCTGCACTATATTGGATGTCGTATTCACCATCTTCACCCTCACCGGCGTCATCCTAATAGCGAGGCCGCCCTTTATTTTCGGGAGTGAGCTCTCCGGCATCGAGGGCAACTACGACAACCACATAAAGGGCGCCGTAGCTGCCTTCTCAAGCGCCGTTGCGGTAGCATGTACGATGGTCATCTTGAGAAAGATGGGCAAGAATGTGCATTACTACCTCTCTGTGTGGTATTACGCTGTCCTGGGTTTCTTCGAGTGTATCGCGGTGTTGTTCATCATAGATGAGTGGGCAATACCATCATGCGGCTGGGACAGGTGGAGCCTGATGGCCATTGGGATCCTGGGCATCGGTGGCCAGATATTCCTTACCAAAGCACTGCAGGTCGAGAAGGCCGGCCCTGTAGCACTCATGAGGACCACGGACGTGGTGTTGGCCTTCGTACTGCAATTCCTCTTCCTCAATCGCAAGCCGACGTGGTGGAGCCTCACTGGAGCATTGTGTGTGATTAGCAGCACCACCGGAGTGGCGATCAGAAAGTGGTACAACAGTGCTAGACATACAGCTGAGTAAAAAAAAAGCCTACACAGAGTTGACATTTTATAACATACACTTTTCTAGCACTTTTCTAGCAGCAGAAGTGTATTTTCCATACACGCTGAGTTTCTTAGTCCGTTTATTAGGTGCTCCTAGGTGTACACAACTCTGTATAATGTCCCACTCGGACCGAGTAATCTAAAAGAGATTTTTATAGATGAGATATTATGCACTAGTTTGTTTGGTAATTGTTATACCAAAGATCTTGGATTTTATCTCCAGTTCGAAAATGACTTTACGTTTTATATATATTACTATAGCATTTGCTACTATAACTTTTGTACATCATTACAGCATCTTTATCATGTTTAGCAACTTTAATGAACTTTCTATTTAGGTATACTTATGTATATTTATTTTTCTAAATTAAGCAAGAATGAGATCTTGTATTTATAGAAATGTATTGTTATTATTACAGACTGCTGGTCAGAAGATTATTCTGAAAGAGAGTGCTTCTGCACTCGACCACTGAGGCAGCAATATTTTTTTAGAGGCTTAAATATTAAAAAAAAAAACGTGCCTTGAAGTGTCATGGACACAAACCTGCTGTATTTTATTAGTAAGAAACCGTTTTAATTGAGCGAATATGATATTCTAGCTTTGAATGAGTTTGACTGATTTGTTACCAAGCACTTCTCTGAAAATTATAAACCTTGACTTCTAAACCTTTGTCCCAGTGTAGACTAGGACATTTTACTGCACAAACATTAACAAGATAAATATTGATTTATGCTTTTATTTATTCATTTGTTTAAGCATATTGCACACTTATTGCACAAGACTAAAATAATGCACTTTGCTTGATTGCTCATACGACATATTTTTTGCCCCATTTGACAGTTTTTGTTCCAATTAACCCTTTACTGCACATTGTTGCCATATGGCAACGATTTACAAACTACCCCCCTAATTTTTTTTTTTAATTTTGAAATATATTTTTATTTCTTGAACTAATTGAAGTAATAAAAATCCATTAAAAATAAATAAATAATTCATGCAGTAGAGGGTTAAGAACATTTTAACCTTTTCTTATGGATTCATTTGATGTAAGATGTTTGATGTTTCTATAACATGGAAGTACTTGGACCTGACTGGGTCAGGGAAATCAAAAGCACTCGCTGAATGGGTAGCGTAATTCATCTGTTGCCTTAAAACTTCGCCATGATGCAATATCTGTTCAAATCCATCCATACAATATTCCATCCATTCGTGTCATTTATTTGACTTTGAGTTGACAGTTTAAATAAAGTCTGCTGTAGAGCTTAATATATACGTGTGTGTGTTTTTCATTCTTCACTATTACTAAATGTTAACTACAACCCCTGGCAAAAATGATGGAATCGCCACACTTAGAGGAAGTTCACCCAGCTTTTTTACTTTATAGCAAACAAACGAATCTCAGATATGACACAAAAAAGGTTTTGTTCAATAGCTTAACATTCTGGCTTTGTGAAACATACAGCAAAAAAAATTCAGTGACTTTTTTTTATTACGGCATGTCATTTTCCAAAGCAAGTAGAGGAAATAAGTATGAAATCATTCAATGTTGAGGAAAAAATTAAGGAATCATCTTTTAATTTCCATTTCTAAAACAAATACCGGGACACGTCTCAACATGCTAATTAGTCAGCAGGTGCTTACACACCTTCACGAGCTGTTGGACTTGACTAATTGAAAGGAAACATGGCTCTGACGAGAGAGATGTCAATTGTTTTACACATATAGCAATTGTACTATATTCACAAAACTGCATTATTAACTTAAATTATAGACGTCTAAGATTACCGGCCTTAACTGGTTTAGTTGAACAAGGAAACTGAAGGCAAGAGCGTGCTGTATGTTTTAGTCACATCAAATGCCATCATTTTGGTTAAAATTATGTGGTATTAACATGCTGGCTGATACACGTATTTATACCACGGCACTGTTTAATTCTCAGATGTGATTCATTTGCTATAACAGTACAGCTAGACCATAGTGCCGGCTGCCAGTTTGATGTTAACGCACTCATTCTACTGTAATATGGTATCATTTTTATGGGGACTTCTGTGAGGAGATAACAGGTTTTTTGGACGTTCATAAAACATAACTTGATGTTCCACAACTTGAAACAGATTAAAATTATGATGTGTTTGTTAACAAATAAAGAAATTAGCTTTGGCAAGTTGCTGTGGTATAACAGGAGCAAAACACTATGGGATGTGGCGTTATAGGAAAATATTCAACTTCAGGGTGCGCTGGCCTGCTTCACACCACCATGTCGTTTATTATTTTCCTATAACTACATGGCCTGTCATGTTTTATACCTTGGTTTTTAATTTGACTAACAATTTTATCCAAAGCAGCTTAACAAGTGAGGCAGAATCCAATCCAAGCACAGGAGCTTTAACAGCCATCAGCGATGCAGAGGCTGTGTTGAGGTGTGGAGCTGGAGCAGGAGAAAAACAGGAAACAGTAAGGGAAATCAATGTAGTGAACAGGAGCCTGGAGTCCATTCTGAAGTGATCGTCACTATGCCTGCTCCCTCCGAAGGTCCCACCCTTTACAGTGAGAACTCTAAAGGGTCTCCTCTACAGGGATCGTAATTAACAGCCATTTGGAATGTACTTGGGCGTCATTTTATCTGATAATGATGTAAATGAGAAGAAGTACTGCAATTTAATAAAGTACAAATGGAATGAGCAACAAAAACCTACCCAAGCTGCCACCAGTTTCATTTAAGAGCCGCTTTTCACAAAAACACAAATGCACAAGCTCTAGAAAGCTTCATGTAATCTTTACCTACACTTTAATAGAACCAGATATTACAAAAGGATCGTTTTAAAGCTTGGATAGTTTCTTGTGTGCAAGCGCACTAATGCCGAGACCTTCCAACAGTCACCAAGGTAAGGTATGAACAGGGAATATGAGGATGAACTAAAGACTACAGGTAGCTGTGGGAGGTCAGTAAAAGGTAAGGATCATAGCTTGAAGCTATGTGGTGTATTAATGACTTTAGCAAGTTAAAGTGAAGGAAAATACAGTATGTTATTAATACTAGGGAAACTGGCCCAGGCCATGTGGAGGCACAGAAGTTCCACTGACATGTGGTATGGCCACATTTTATCAGATTATTGTGGTCAAAAACATGAGTCATGTCCTGGATGTAGCCTGACAGGCCCGTATACAAGGGGTGTGGTATGATATCCTGAAACTTTGGTGTCTCCATATTTTATGCTATAGGTTGAAGTTTAGAAAAATGACCACAGGGAGACAAAGATGGCAGTAATAAACTATTAGCCTAGTCAAAAAGCCAGTTTTTTACCATTACCTCAAATGTAGTCAGTCAACCAAGGCTAAGGCTGGTTTCTTCAGTTGTGCAGTGGAGCTATGAAGCTAATCTCGCTACCGGATATGAAAAGCTTATGCTACCAGTTTAGTGTTATGGAAACTGCATCAAGCACTTGCCTCAATCTAATTTGTTCACTATATCAAGCAGACTTGCTTATGTGGTTTCTGACACTGTATGACACCTTTTTTTTTTTTTTTTTTTATAAAATGGGGAAAGGTATGTTGAAGATCTCAAAACAGCAGGAGCCATTTTGAATCCAGAAACACTTATAGCATATAGTATGGTTTCATGCTGCATAAGCATCATAAGCTGATTAAAAAAAAAAAAAAAAAAAAACTGAAGAGACGTGTTATGAAGTCATGTAATTACTATTTATCCTATAATTTATGGAAAATAAATGGAAAAAACTCTTATACTGATACTGTCAGTGTTAATAGAGAAGCTGAGGTGTCCAAAAAAATAAAAGTCAGCAGGACACTTAGTATACATTAGTATAATTAATATAGTATATTAGTATAAGATTTTAAATAAGAAGGACAGATAAATGTAGTTTGTCGTGCCATATGATTTCCACCTTTGTATTCCAGTTGCTTACTCACATTTCAGGAAACTATACGCATCACACACACCGTATGCTAATCTTATATACAGCAGCTAGTGAGCAAAAGGAAACACTGGCTCTAAAACGTATAAATGAAATATCCACCTCAAAACACTGCACACACTGATATACCCAACAAAATAACAGTTAAAATTATGCTCTTTTCCTACCTCACCGATCAAATATGGACAGAGCTGTGTGTGTGTGTGCGTGCGTGCGTGCGTGTGTGTGTGAGAGAGAGTTATTTCAGTATACTTCACATGCATAGACATTTTGACTGATGTATTTATTTATTTATTTATTTATTTAAACTTTTTTTCTTACTTTAAGTGGGAAAACCCCCAAAATCTGTAGGTGGCCACAAAATATATAACAGACTTGACATGAATAAATACATGAATGAATGAATTGCTGTTACATAAAAATAGACTCATAACATAGTGGACTTGCAATAATAAAATCTGTCCATTTATAAGACACAGAATTATATTCCACTTCTTTTTCCAAGGGAATTTTGTCTACATTACAGGTAATGTAACAGTGTTAGAAAAAAATCTGCCTCAAATCATTGCTGATGACTTTTTTTTTTAATTAACTTCTGTGACCTACATTTCACCTGAGCCTGCTTACATCCTGTACCTCTACTGTACCTTCCATCACTAGGTCATCTATATACCGTTTTCAGTATAGAGATTATAGAAGAGAAATGATATATAATCGCACTCTCCAGTGTCACCCAGATGACGACTGGTTCCCTTGTGAGTCTGGTTCCTCTCAAGGTTCTTCGTCATGTCGTCTCAAGGAGGTTTTCCTGGCCATGGACTCCTTTGGCTTTGTCATTAGGGATAAATTTATATTTATATTTCTGTAAAGCTGCTTTGTGACAATGTCCACTGTTAAAAGTGCTATACAAAAAAAAAAAAATGTTTATAGATGGAGCACGGTGTGAAATGTTTTGCACAAAAATGAACATCTGAGGCCATGGCTTGAGCAAAAGACAGGTTTGGTTGTTGAGAATTGTGGAGAAAAAAACGCAATAAACCAAAAGTGGTATTCCACTAGGGGGCAGAAGGTGCATGTGAATAGAAGAAATATTGCCTTGGTTTGGTTTGATTTAATCTTAAATCTAATTCAACTGCTTATGAACCATTTCTGTACTGTACCAAAACCTATTAATGAGATGAGATAGCTCATGGAATTGCAAAATGTTGTGCAATGATTTCCTCCTATTAGATTATACATTGTTAATCAAATGTAACATCCAGCAGCATATTCAGCAGAAACAGGGAGTTTTACTTTATGGCCTTCTCCACACTTTATATTAAAGCCTTTCATGGTCAGTGAGATATTCTCACTTGAGATATAACATGCACCAAAATGTGAAACATTGGCGTAAACATAGTTTCTCCTCTGGACCTGTAATGAGCAATTCAATTCAATTCAATTCAATTCAATTCAATTCAATTCGATTCAATTTTAATGTTTAGAGCAACTTTTTTTATAATAGTTTCATTCATTTGTTGATTCATGTTATATACTATTTTTATGTAATAATATTTATGTTTGCATACTGTGTATTTTAGTTATTTCCTTTGCCTGTTATTCTGTCATTATTTTTGTCCATTATTGTTCAAGGCATTAACCGTTCTTTCAGAAGCCTTTCCATATGACTTCTGATAGTAAATGTCACTGTTAGTGTCATTTTGAACATTATATCTGAATCACAACCGTAAACTGAGAAGTACAAAAGAAACCTCTTAGCCGTTCTAAACACCTGAGTTTCCAGGTATAACAAGATGCTGCAAAAGAATAGTGCAAAAAAAAAAAAAAGAAAAGAAAAGTTTGGAGCTCTTGGACCTCCTGACCTTCAGTTTTTCATCCTATAACCCACGTTATAGAATGGCTGGCTTCAATTCTTTCCTGTTTGAATAAAAAGTTTGAACAATAATTACTATTGCTGTAAACAAGTGAACCATTAGTAGTAAGTTCAAGCAGCAGTGGTGATTTTCTTGATGAAATCTAAGACAAAAAAAACAACCTTTTCCCATGACGAAATGTTAAAAATATGACAACATGCCAAGCCATTTTCCTTAACTAATAAAAACAAGGTGAAACTGGAAGAAATGGTCATAATGATTGGATAAAGACTTTCTGCCCCCTCATATTTGCGCAGTGAGAATTCACTGAGATGTGCTCCTTACATGTTTGGTACCATTAGTGACCTTTTCGATTACAGTGCCATTATTTAGGGAATCAAACACTTGAGGGTATACTGTTATAGAAAAATAATCAACAGTGGTGGATGGTGGTGATATTAGATGGGAGGGTTAAAAAATTAATATCTATCAATGTCTCGACAATTCAACTGTTTAATTGTAGTTTAATTGTCAAGCTATTGATAAGACATTAGATTTTAACCCTCCCATCTATTATCACTACCATCCACCACTGTCCTGCATATTTTAGTGTTTTCCCTGCTCTCAACACACCTGAGTCAGCTAATCAGCTAATCGCTATCCTTTCCTGAGTTGAAGTGTGTGTGTTAGAGCAGGGAAAACAATCAAATCAGCAGGACAGGGGGTACTCCAGGAGTAGATCTGATAACCTGTGATTTACATTAGAGCAGCTATGAACAGTCCTTCCCTCTTTTTCCCTTTCTTTAAGTTAAGACAAATCATAGCTTGTCATGTTACCAAGAAGCCTGAAAGACTTTCTGAATACTCTCTCATTCAGACCATTACAAAGCTTTGACACTGGAGACTCCTTCCCTAAATGTTAAATAAAAGTCTCCTTACAGAAAACTTTACCCAATTAATGACTATACATTTTTCTTTGTTAAATAACAGTATGGTTTTTAATCTGTTTATTACTAGTCTTAGATTATGTAGTGTCGGCCATACATGTCTCTGCGAATGAGATACTACAGAAGCGATAATGTGTTAGAACAAGCACGTTAATATAAACACGTGATTTGCCTTGAAGCCAGCACTATTGTTATAGAAAAGTAATTGACATCTTCCAGGCCATAACATTCCGTGGTATAAAATGTTTTATCCCCTATAACAAACTGCATCGTGTCTTATCATAGTCTTGTTAGGCTAATATGATATTAGCACGCCTGATGTCACTCACCAAAGTCATGGAAATACTGACTTTATAAGTGTATGCAGAGTAATAAATCAGAGTAACATTATTAAATGCACCTTGCTTATGAAGGAGCTGCTACATGACGTTTCAGCCACTCCAGAACTTTTATTTAGCCGATGCACAACAAAAGAGAAGGAGAACGGCTTTACTAACCCTGCAATGGCAATATGCATTTATACAGCAATCTGGCATTTCATTTAAGAAAGAATTCCAATTTAGAAAATGATTGCATTGCGGTTTGGAAAAAGGAGAAAGAACTGAAAACGTAGTTTTTATTGACTAAAACAGTTGTAGTTGTCTAAAACTAGAAATAACCAAATGACTAAAATATGATTATATCGATAATCCATTTTTGTCAACAGACCAAGACTAATGAAGTAAATCCAAAGTAGCTGTTAAAGTTAACACTGGTCAGCAGAAACTTGTAAATATCCTCAATATCCAACTCCAGAACAAAGAGGGCCACGGGTGCTGTATGTACTTGAACCTCATGACATCAGAGTTGAGGTAAAAATTGAAGCGACTACTCCAGCCCATAGGTAGAGGGCCATAGGCAGACCCAGTGGGGCTTGCCTAAAAGGTTTGTATTTTCATGAGATGAGAAAGAATTGGGATCAAATATATCTGCAAAACCTGACATCTCTTAAAGTGTAAATTTTTTTTATAAGAGAGGGAAAAGCCATAACTTTGAATTATGTTGGATTACATGCATTTATGGTTTGGCTCCAAATGGACACTCAAACATTCCTTCTGGATGGCATAAAGATTCCTATAAGGGAGAACTGGGACTTGGAAAAATCATTAAAACTCTGGCCAAAACACATGGCTGGCACAGAGTATGCACTTCACATGTAGTCCACTTCTCCAACAGAATATTCAACATGTACTTCATTAATATCTTCAGCCTGGCTGCCTGGCAGAGAGTCAGTATTGTCTGCTAAACTGAAATAATTTAACAAGGCATACATCAGAATCAAGCATTAAACAATACTGAGATTAACATGGAATATAACCTGTGCCTTTACTTAGATTTATATGCAAGTTTTATACAAAGCATTTCATTTACTGAATATTCATTACTATAAGCAAGTACTTGATCAGGCTAGATAGGCACTGGTCTTTAGTGAAATGTGTTACCAATTGGGGAATGCTCAAAATTGAGCTTCCCATTTTCTTTGATTCCCATTTCCTTGTGATGTTTCTACAACTTGATTAACGTTCAAACAGAGACTCATCTGCCAGAAGGCATTTAGGGTAGAGTGGCCAGACAGAAGCCACTCCTCAGCACTCAGTCAAAATGCTCAGGACCGCAGATTGGGTGATGGTTTACCTTCACAACCATGAAATATTGACAACAGAAAAATGGCTTCTGGAAAAGTCTAGAAATGTCCTTAGAACCTTGAATTGAACCTGAATGAACATCTCAGGAGACCTGAAAATCCAACCTGACGGAGCTTGAGAGGTTTTTGCGAAGAGGAATGTGAGAAAATCCCCAGATTGTGGCTCCATACCACAGACTTAAAGCTGTAATCTCTGCCAAGGCACCTTCAACAAAGAGCTGAAAGAGGGTTAGACTATTTGTATTTGTGATTTGTCAGGGTCTTTTTTTAGATTTTAATAAACTTTTAAATATTGTGAAAATATGCTTATGCTTTTTCTATTATTTAGTCTTTTGCAAACGGACATTATAAATGGATATACTGAGTTTGCCATAACATAACATAACATAACATAACATAACATAACATAAAGTAACATAGAGCATAAGAGTTACAATATTTGAACTTCATACTAGCATGTAGCATGTACATACACTATATAATGGTTGCAAGATGCTATATGATTTTCTGACAGGGTTTCCTAAAAGAGAAAACAAACACAATTCCACTTCTGACAACTGAATGCGAAGAACCTGAAAGAACCATATGACCCTCCCACTGCAGTGGTATATGGCATTTAATGGTATTTGATTAGATCACATTAACATTTGATTAGATACAATGATGTAAAAAAAGACTGACATACAGTCTCACAAACAGGTACTAAACTCTACCAGTGCTTGTCATTGGGGTGTTACCCATCAAGGGAACGTCATTTTGTACCCTTTTAGAAATCTCTCTCAGTCACATTCAGTAACCGCTTTATTCTGGTCAGAGTCACAGTGAATCCAGAACCTAGCCTGCGAAACTGGGTATGAGGCAAGAATACACCCTAGATGGGACACCAGTCCATCGCAGAGCACCACACACACACAGTTATACACTCATTCATACATGGGGCAATATATCTTATCAAATCCACCTATTGGCAGGTTTTTAGGAGGTGGGAGGAAATCTGAGAACTTCTAGGAAACACAGGGAGAATATGCACAAAATCTCCACACAGAAAGTAACCCAAGCTCAGGGTTAAACTGTGGACTCTGGAGCTGTCAGGCAGCAATACTACCCTTATTTCATCAGATAAACTAAGGTAATGTACCTTTAAACTCATTTAATGTACAACAGTGGTTCTTAAGGTGTACCTGTACAACAAATGAAGTAAGAACTACATTCACTGAAAGGCATATGCCAAAGCTACAAATGGTGTACCCTTGAAAGTATCACCCTAGTGAGAAGCAATGGAATTTTTTCATACAACTCCACCTACTAGTGCTGCAAAATATTTGTCCACACCTGATGGGCTGTTGTATTCCTTGTCTAGAAAAGAAGACCAGAACTATTGAATGGTATACTATAAATTGAACCTGACAGTTCTTTATTCATTTGTTCATCCTCAGTAGGCACTTATTCCTGGTCAGGGTTAGGGTGGATCCAGAGCCTATCCTGGGAACACTGGGTGCGAGGCAGGAATACACCCTGGGTAGGACGCCATTCCATCACAGAGTACCACACACACACACCTAGGGTTAATTTAGAGTGGCCAGTTCATCTACTGGCATGTTTTTGGGAGGTGGGACGAACCTGGAGGACCTGGAGAAAACCCAGGCAGCACATGCAAAACTCCACACCCTACTCATTGCAAACTACACCACTGCACCACCCGGTGTATCATTAGCTTAATATTCATGCTCTCTACAGCATACTGCCAAATTATCTTCTAGAGTCAGCTGGTACAGACAATTGTCTAAAGAAAATGGTAACATTTTGTTATGATTTGTAGCTACAGCTAAACCACCCATGGAAACATTGTCAAACAGGTGCAATCTCCCAAATCTAAAACACACACATATCTCATACAACCCTTGTTGCGCAATAAACAAACTGATCCAAAGTTCAGCATGTTGCACAATCATGCTATAATTACTAATAAAACAAAACATCCATGAACTGTGTCCATAACAAATTTAAGGCTTGGCATCATAAAGGAAAAGACTTACCAGTTTTATAATTCTATACCTTGCTTGATAAAGAGAAACAATACATGAGTTGGGAAATGTTACTTTGGAACAGAAAAGGAGGGATTGTTCTTCTAACCATTGGAACTTAATCAAAAGGCTGGTGGGAGATGAGGGCCGTGTTCAAGTGATCAGGGTTCCCTTGTAACTTTCTTTGACCTTGCTTGAGAATGGCACAGGGCATTCCAAAAGATGAGAAGCCGTTAAAGAAATGTACTCACAGAGATGATAATTAAGCAATAGAAATAAAAAAAAGAACTGGAATGTCTACTTTATGTGTGTGTCACTGGGTGTGTCATATGAGATTTTGTTTTGTAAAGATTTAAACAGGATTTCAATATGAAGTGGCTGCATTGAGGCCTGTAGGAAAGCACTGTGCAAGTACTCCAACACAGGGGCTCTCGAAGAAATTTGCTATGAATGAATGACAATTCGGTTCTTTGCTATGTACATTGTTTCACGTTAAGGTATTTTGTCTATAAACTGCATATGACCTTACACTCTCAAAAAGAGAGTCGCTGGGGTGCTAGATCTTTCTATGCCATTTACCTAGAATGGTTCATATAGTGTACCTTTAAAGCTTTACTCTGAAAGGTAATTATGGTACATTTATGTACCTTCAATCTTTTTTAATTACATTATATCCATATTTCTGGGTGAAACATACATATTAAAGGTACAAAAAATAAGGGAGGGGCAGCATGGTGATGCAGCACGTAGTGTCACAGCTCCAGGGTTCCCGGTTCGATCCTGAGCTTGAGTTACTGTCTGTACAGAGTTTTGCATTTTGCTCAGATGGGTTTCCTCTGGGTTCTCTGGTTTTCCTCCCACCAACCAAAACATGTCGGTAGCTGGCTTGGTGACACTCTAGGTGTGTGTGGTGCCTTATGATGGACTGGTGTCCCGTTCAGGGTGTAGTCCCACCTCACGTCGAGTGTTCCCGAGACCCATACTGACAAGAAAAAGTACAGCTTATTATAAAAAAAAATTATATAAAATAATGCTATAATAAAGTCACCACTTTATTTACACACACTATTTAGTACAGTAATATACAGTTGAAACTGTTTGTTTTGATAGTTAAACCAATGACTTACCAGGATAACAGAGTAATGACGTCAGAAGTACGTGTTCTAATCAGCACGAGTGTTGGGAGGTTAATTGGCTTCTTAATAGTGTTAGAAATATTTCCGGTCAATTAGGTGTAAACTACGGAAGCCCTAAGAGGCTATACATCATTATTTTTTACTTACTTGTTTTCTCATGATCACTATTTAATCTTCGTGTGATCTCGACATAAGAAGTTGCTCTCTCGTGATCACGACGTGAAAGGAATTTGTTCATCTATGATGATGCAGGATCGCGCTAATCTTTTGCTGCCTCCAGAACAATAAAAACAACATACAATGTTATGTCGAATACACAGAAAAGTTAAGCTGTGATCACGAGAAAACGACTTTTGTTATGTTGATATCATGAAAAAACAACTATGTTGTTATGTGATCACGAGAAAATTAAGTCGTGATCACGAAAAAAACAACTTATGTGGAGAGAAAATGAGAAGAAAGTTAAGTTGTGATCAAGAGAAAAAAAACTTGTGTGGATCTCATGAAAAAAAACAGCTATTTTGTTATGTGATCACGAGAAAACGACTTGTTATGTGGAGATCACAAGAAAATTAAGTCATGATCACGAGAAAACAACTTTTGTTATGTTGATATCACGAAAAAACAACTATTTTGTTATGTGATCATGAGAAAATTAAGTCGTGATCACGAAAAAACAAATATTTTGTTATGTGATCACGAAAAAATTAAGTCGTGATCACAAGAAAACAACTTATGTGGAGAGAAAATGAGAAGAAAGTTAAGTTGTGATCAAGAGAAAACAACTTATGTCGATCTCATGAAAAAAACAGCTATTTTGTTATGTGATCACGAGAAAACGACTTGTTATGTGGAGATCACAAGAAAATTAAGTCATGATCACGAAAAAACAACTATTTTGTTATGTGATCACGAGAAAATTAAGTCGTGATCACGAGGAAACGACAGAAAAAAATGCATGGCCTCTTAGGGTCCGTAGTTTATGCCTAATTAACCGGAAATATTTCTAACACTATTAAAAAGCCAATTAAAGCTCCCAACTCTCGCGCTGATTAGAACGTTATAATACGCACTTCTGACGTCACTTCTGTTTTCCCAAGTCGTTGGTTTAACTACCGAAACTGTATAGTACTGTACTAACTAGTGTGTGTAAATAAAGTAGATGACTTGATGACTTTATTATAACATGATTTTTTGTATGATTTTTTTTTTATAACAAGCTGCACCTTTTCTTATCAGTCAATGTAATATAATGTAATGTAATGTAATATAATATAAGGTAAGGGCACTTAAGGGTAATTAGGGCTGTAGTAAACACCAAAAAACGCTGAAGATAAGTGTAGGGAAGTCAGCAGGGTTTTATGGAAGAGAGTGCATGGAGGGAAAAAAAATAAACATGGCGCAGATAAGCAGTGGGCTGGAAGGTGGGCTTGACGGTAGGCGCGCGCTTGTGAAAGCGGAGCTGTGTGCCTGTTTCCCCGCATTCCTATGATGTGACACCTCAGAGGCTCTGCCTCAGTGTGCAGACTGCTCACAGTGCACGCAGTGTGCTCTCTGCTCGTTTCACCGTGTGGGATCTCCCTTTAAAGTCAGAGGAAGCTTCAAAGTCTCGAGCTGTCTTTAGCGTGAACGCCACGGAGACGCTGTAAGATGTCTTGCTGAAGTGAGGTGAGTGCTCTTGCAATGCGGCTGATTTCCATGCACGTGCTGGAGACTTCTGTGTTATAATGCATGCTTGTAGTATTTGTGAACTGCTTTCTATACGCTCACTCAGCCTTTTTGTGTTTGCTGCACGCCTGACTTTAACATTTTCACATTACAAGCTGAGTGATCCTCAGCTTCTACTGGGTTTGTGTTTGTGTTTGTTTTTGTGTTTGTGTTGTTTTATCCACTCATGTTTTGAGTGTGCTTGCTTAGGGTTGGTCTATTCAGTTCAGTCAGATCACACAAATGATGTGCAGAGGTGATGCTCCATAAGTGCTCAGGGCTTCCCAAACCCCTTCATCCTAAATGATTTACCTTCAACTATACTAACTTTTAAGTGAAACTTCACTAATAAATGCCAAAAAATGCTTTCTTAAAGCATGCCACGTTTCAGTTTGTGTACTATACAGGGTGTCCCAAAAG
>CM074956.1:5074411-5090771 GCA_037577455.1 Pangasius macronema
TTTCCTGTTAAAGTCCATCGCAACCTTGCGACAGCTTCCCGATCCAGCCATGAGAATGATTTCAATACGTTCTTCTTTTGATAAGAAAGTGTTAATTTCCCCTGTGTATGGAGACTTTTGGGGCACCCTGTATATTGGCATCTTTACATTTTTTGTATTTTTATTATTACAATTTGAATATAAAACCATAGATGTTGACATTTCTATGATAGTCTAAAATCCACCACTAGTGAACCCCTAGGGATTCATGACCCATAGGCTTGTTAGACCCTGGATTCACTTAATGCATTTACAGACATCTGCATACTGCAGACTGCTCTCGTTTTCATCTTAAATATCAATTCTCTTTTTCTAATATAGAAGATTGGACAGGAGATGAAATGCATGAGGCAAGTATGCAGACCGCTTGGAATGCATTTGAAGCTATTTTTCTATCTCCGAGTCTGTGAAATCGGTGTGTAGCTTCAATCTGCAAGTTGTGGAGTCTCCTAATTTGTTGGTGTAATGTAATATGCTGAGGTTTCGCTGGTTTTGTTTCAGTGGCACTTTTTGAGTTGGGCTGCAGATCCCATTCTTGGTTGCAGGGGCATCATGGAAAACTTGAACAAATGGAAATGGATTGGCTTGTCACGGGCCATTTTGTTTATGAGACCATTTAATGAACCTTTTGGATATAAGATCAAGCTATTGCCGCTAGTTTTTAATGGCGGTTAAAAAGGTTGCAGGTATCAAGTCGGCTCTCTTTAGGCCTGTCTTAAAGTTTGTGGTTGTTATCTTGTTAAATTTGATCAAAACACAACCGAGTCCATTTCCTCAACTGACGCTGGTGCAGAAGTGCTATAAAATATTTAATGTCTCGGTCACATTGACAGTTTGGAGTTCAGCCAGTAAAAGAGGTAAAACGAAAAATCCATACCTGTGGATATGTCAAGTCCTGTTCAATGAAACAAATGAATTATTTATGCTGAGATGGATTTGTTGTTCCTAGTACCTTATTTTAATGTCCTATACGTGAGAGTGTATGTGTGAAACCTGCACACACCTATGTTAATATGGAAAAACTGGTAGCTCTGTGTTATCAGGCCAACCCATGACACACCCACAGTTGTAAAATCAGTTAAAGGATTGTCAGAATGAAACTATGTTACAGAAGTCTGTGGACCAGGTGACACTCCATTTTACAATTATGAATCCATATTTAAATATGAAATATGTACGCTCTGTAGAATGAATTTGTTTAATTTCTACAAATCAGGATTGCCTATAGTTACCTGGTGCAACTTGTGTTTGTTGTCAAGACCCGTAGAGTCTTCCCAGTTCTTCATGTGTCACTGTCAGTTGTTTGTTGTTGTCTTGTGTGGTTTCAGTGAATGGCACAGTTTTGTCTTGCCTGCCAACTTTTGAGTCATGGATGAAACTCTGCTCTATGTATCTATCTAGGCTGTGTGGCCTCTTGCCTCCTGGCTTGAACCCAGTTGTGTGTTTTGTGGTTGTGTGAGCTAGTGGGTGTGCGTGATTGAGGGGGAGTGGGAGGAGGGGGGAAATTCCCGTAATTCCCCAAACTTCCATGCCTGATCACGCAGCTTCACACCCTCCCTCACCGCCTGTCTGGAAACAGTTGAAACAGGTTGCTGATGAAGACGTAGGCATTTTGGCGAAAAGATCTAAAACTTCTCATCTGTTAAAATTGGCTCCAAGTGTTTGTTCCCACTGGATTTCTTTGGGAGAGTTCTGTGTAGTCCGTCTGTCAGCTTTGATCAGTTACAGTGTTTATTTGTGAAAGGCAGTCGCTAGCTGAATAATCTGTTCCTGATTGAGTTCTGATATGCAGTCTTTTACTTTTAAGTAGTTGTAACAGTTTTATTGGCTTGTTGTCTCTTTGGGAATCAATCACAGCCGTCAGCACTCACTTTCGACTCCATGCCTTATTTGGCGAGTGTGTCGTGTGAAAGTCTGCTACCTGTGAGCGTTTATTGTAAGACTGACGGTGTGTCCTTGCTCATCTCCCACACGAGCCTTGTTCACACAACTATTGCGGTGCTCGACGAAACACAACAGGTATGTTTTATTTATTGTCTAGTTGAAAGCGAGGCTAGGTGTTGGCTGATAGTTGATGGATCTCCTGAAAAACAAATAACACAAGTTAGGGTGAAATGTGTTTTCTGTTTTGGATATTGTTGTACAGAAGCTTTTATCCTTTGAGAAGATTTAGATAGTTAGATTTTGATTTTTGTTGCTTAGCTGTATAGTAGTTGTGGCATTCTCCATCTTAGCATCAATGAATTTCCCTTCTGGACCCCTTTGGCCTCCCTGTCTTTCCCTCACGATCTGAATCAGATGACTCTGACACTGAACCCTGGAAGAAGGCTCCATGCTGTATTAGCTCAGAGATTTATAGCTCTGAGTGGGTGTGGGAACTATAGTGGTGGACCTTGACCGGCTGAACAGACCCAAAATCAATAGAACTAAGACCCCCCCCAGTCGGTTTGGACTGCCCCCAGCAAGGCCTCACATTCCAGAGGCCCACACATTTTTAAAGTGTGATTTTATTTTTCCTGATGCTCCAGGGCTGAAATTCTTTGGCCAACTGGGATTTCCTTACAGAAAACTATTTCTCAAGTACACATGAGAATCTCACCTGATGCAAAATAACAGCCAGAATACCACAGAATGTCTGTCCTGTTTTGTTTTCTTTTTTTCTTTGGTCGGATTTGGATGCCTTGCTTACCAGTCAAATAAAATGTACTTTAATGGCATACTTGTTTATTAATGTTTATTTGTTTTTTCCTATCTCTCCTAGCTTTTGCAGGCCATCAGATCTTGAGAGAAGAGGTTGGAGCAGACAGGGCTGAAAATTACACAACCTGGGAGTGCCACTCCTTATTTTGGAACTAAATTCTCCTTCTGCTTCCAGCAAAAGTGACTCTCTTGGAATCGAAACAGTTTTTAAAAATCCCTTTATCCAGCTTTGACAGCCAAACATCTGTGATTGAGTGCTTTGTGATATGAGGGTTTGTGTGGAGGAACAGGTGGGAATTGGACTACCTGGCATCTCTGTATCTTCGGAGAAGGCTGCTGTGTTTCTGGGAGTCAGAATGGAGGCAAGAGAGGCTGCTTCTTCATTGACAAAATACAGAAATCAGATGTTGTCTTTTGGTTATGAGGCACATGAGAGAAGAAACTCTGAACCACTGATCCCTTGTTCATGTTCACATCATCTACATTCAGCAGAGGATCGCTGTGACTCTAAATCATCTGAACAGATACGTATGGACTGTGGTGCAAGATCCAAGAGCTTGGACAGCCTGGACTATGTACACAAAGACTGCTGTTGCAGCACAGTTTTATGCCGCCGGGTAGAGGGATTGTGTTGCAGCCAGCCGTGCAGCACATGTGGGCCAGTGGAAACAGACGGGTGCTGCCAAGAGGCCTCCTTTCAAAGTGGAGGCTGGGAAGCAGGGTTTCCGAGGAGAACAGAGGGGTTTTCTTCTGCCGCGATGCGGCTTGCTGGAGACTCGCCAAGCCTGGACGAGGAGAGGCTCGGCAGCAGGAGAATCAGCTTACCAACGCAGTTCGTGCCATGCTTCCACTGCACGTGTGCCTATGGTGCAAGGCTGGAAGCAGGAACACAGGACCGGGTGAATTTGAATTCTGCCCTTTGCCACAACGGGGTCTTCTCAAGCCTGGAGAGGCTCAACAAGAGATCCAAAGTCAGGTGCTTGAAGATGCCCTGCCAGGCTTCCACAACCGCAAAGCCTTCCTTGGCTCACCAACACAGCGATGGTGAGACTACAGCCTCCGATAGTGAATTTGCTCACAAGAAGGAGAAGTCCACTGTCCTGGTTCGGAGGTACCTGAAGAACAACCAGAAGGTCTTGAAGAAGGTGTGCACTGGCACCAGAGCGATTGTGAGAACTGGTCACATATCAGACAGAGCATGGCAGGCTGCTTATGGAAGAAAATGTCGTCTGAGCAAGGCCTGTACCTTTGTAGACATGGAATACAGCAGAGTCCTCCAGGCCATCCAGCTGCAGGTCTCCAGGGCTCTTCTCTCCTATATAGGGGTCAAACTGGAGCAGGTAAGATTGTTTGCTCTGCATAGTCTAACTTCATGGGGGATGAATGGTTCCTTTGTGGTCAGGGCATTATGAGTGTTATGAATAGGCCTCTCTCACAGAGTTTTTCCCAGTTCCACGGATGAATTCAGGATAAGCGTGGAATGCTCATCTTTGAGCAAGTGCACATGTATTAATCGATTGTTTTGAACATATTCAGTGATAAGCTGAGAGTTAAGATACTAGACTAGATTAGATATCACAATCAGTCTTTCCAGAATGCTGATATTGTTTTGGAACATTATCAAAAATATACAAGTATTTAGGCAGATTAGCTTTCTAATTAAATATGTGTACATTCGAATACTCAAATCACAAATTTAGTCGTTTGATGCGGTTAGAATTTAGATTTACTTTATTGTGAAGACGCTCTCGAGAGACAAACAGAGTGGTTTGTTGGATATATTGATTAATCAAGAAAGTACTGTGTACTGTTATAAAAATAGTTTATTCCATTCTTCAATAAAATCCAGCAACACTCCTCTGTAATATCTTTCTAATTAGTGATAGGAATGAACATGTAAAAATTTCATACATCTAGAAACAAACTGATTTTGATTTTAAAAATACAATGCGGTTTAATGTGTTTCCATTGTAGTAAATGTGGTTCACAAGGTTCATCAAGGAATTTGACCTGCATATTAGAATGACACACAAATTGGCCTGTAAGTAAACGAGCCTTTCAGGGATATTTGAAATGACGTGTTGGTGCTGTGGGTGGCGCTCTTTTCAGTCGCTAAGGTTCAGATAATGNAATGCTGTGCTGTCAAGTGTAAAAATAAAAACCAGTAAAATTAAAATTTTTCGTTGAGTTTTGATATCTCTGCTGCAACAGTTACAGTCTCTGCTGCTACTTACAGAAAAGACATGTTATAGATGTTGTTTATCCGACAGTAAAAAAGGATGACCAGAATTGTTCTTTCTACCTGTAGTGTCTAGCCTTAAGTTTTAGTCTTTTTTGTTCTGCACAACCAATATATAGGGATTATTAACTTGGGTGACTCATCAGTTTTGATTTGAGTCACTTCATGTAAATTTGCAGTGGAATAGTTGAACACTATGAGAACATTTGTACTCATAACATGTGTCACGGCGTGTGTTGTGTCCTGGATGCCTGTTTTCAGTTGATGTTATTCCCTCAATAACTACATTATGATGTGTTTTAAAACACTGACACTGACTTTCCCAACACACTGTCTCCACAGTTGGCAGTATTATTGAATCTGACTAATATGAGGAACAGGCAGCGATTCCGTCGATCCCGTGCCCAGTGGAAAAACAGCAACTAGCTTTTCCCTTAATATGACAAATCATTGAAATGTTTGCAATCCTGTAAATGTGTCAAGCCCACTGAGAGCAGACAATGCATGATTTCATTTATTTAGGTGCACAGACGTTCTTGCAGCAATACAGGATTATGATTTATTAGAAGGCCACCAAGTTTTGCAATTGGTCAGAGTCATAAGCAGAGGCAGAGCTTGGACCAATGGCCTTGTAAAATCTGTTGCTTGTTGTGCTTAGGATCATTACAGACCATTCTTACTGGTTAGGACAGTGGAGCCCCTTGTTTAAGATCCTGCTGTGGCACTGCACTAGTTAAACACATTAGCTTTTTATTGCTCCTCTGTGGCACCAGGCTGTGGCATACTTTACTACTAAGCTCATTTTTGACTTGTAACAGAAACAATGACTAGGTTATCTAAATTGTATTAAAAAAAAAACCTGAATGATTGTTCCCATATGTAAGAGTGAGATCAGTTATAATCAAAGACATGCTGTTTCTGTACAGTCTAAAAAGACATGGGTTCTTATATTTTGTTATATATAATATAGTCCAAAGACATCACTATTCCAATTAATTGAAAACATTTTGTTTGAAATCAGCCCTGCTTGGTGTAAATATCGCTAAATATCATCCTGCATGGTTTTGAGGGTTTAAGCTTCTTACTGTGGTCTTGCAGTAAGTGAACATACCTGTGTTCAACACTCAACCAGGGGAGTGAAGGAAAGGGGGGGGGGCGGCAGAGGAGAAAGAGAGCTGCTCTGTTCCACCAGGCCAATATGGAGCCTCCAGAGACTTTGAGGTTCAATAGTGAAGGTGCACACAAGCCAGCATTCTTTCCGTGTGAGCTTAGGGTGGTTGTATTGAGCACAAGCCCTGCTGTTTCCACGCCAGAATAATTCACATAATTTAATGGGCTGCCGAATTATGCGGGCTGCTTTTCCATAATGTGGTTCTTTGTGTGTTCTTGTTGACACAATTTGGCCTCTTGCTTCTTGCAGGTCACCTTTAACTGGAGAATAAGTCTAAGCCACAGTGTTATTTATGTGGCCTGTCTTATATTATGGGCTATTTAATTATAGGCTTGTTTGCTGTTCATGCCTGGTAGAAGGATAAATATTGTTTCCACAGCTACCCTGGTTGTGGCCTTATCTTACCTTTTATTAGGTTATTTAATTGGTGAGGATGCTTCAGGTCAGTCTCTCACGCTCTCTCTCTCTCTCGCTTTATTCACCTCTTCAGCTAGTGCACACCTGGCCTTTTAATGAAACCCCACAGTTCTCCTTCCAATTAGCCTGAGAACCTTCCTTTCATTTGACCATGAGTTGTTTGCCAAGTCCACTCCATGGTTTGCTCTCAGTAATTGACTTGGCCGTCAGCAGATGTTTGCCAACCCCAAACATCCCTCCTCTCCGGCTCTGCGTTAACGGGAAGTCCTTTGACACACAACTGAGAAGCGTCTGCTAATTGTCTATCTCATAAAGTAGCCATAGGAGAGGAAGTACAGAGTTCAAGCCTGGACCTCTCCTGCCCTTGGCTCTCCATGCTGCATTCCCTGTGGAGCACAGAACAAGATTCTGGGGGACTTTTTTTTCCTCCTTTGCCTTCTCAGCAGGGCTTATGGGACTGCAAGGACGAGAACAAATCAAGACAACACACTGGCAGCCCATGAAAACAATTTTCATATGCGTCGACTGGATTGTAGCTAGTGGTTTTGCTTTGAGTATGAGTGAACTGAAAAACTGGCGAATGGGGACCGCTGTAACTTTCCTTGTCATCAGAGGAAATGAGTGCAGAGCACTAGAGTGCAACAGTACAGGAAGATAAATACAGCCTGGCAAAGCAGTGGTATGTGATTCTCTGATTAGTGACTGTTATACAGTGGCAGCGTTGACACAGTTCTCCAAACAGGTAATGACTAATGACTGGCAAGATAAGAGTTTTTATCATCAGCAGCAGCCGCTGATGGTGATGTTAATGGGAGAAATCAACAGCAGGCAGTTCTCAAGGCAATGATGAGCAGTGTTTAACAGTGGAAGGCCATGCACAGCTAGCCCAAACTATAGTACAGTTTTTAGCTTCTCAGTAATGGGCTTTCCATCAACCTGTATGTATTTATGAAATATAAAAATCTAAATGAATACATCAGAAATTTTATTAATAACTAATCCTTTCAGACTTATTTTTATGCTTGGAGGAAATGGTATTATTGTCGAATGGCTAGAGAGAAGATACCTTCAAGGGAGATGGAAACTAGTAATAGATGTTGAAAGTGTGTTGCAGTCTCTGCTTTACTGTGTGTGCTTGGTTGGAGCTCCTTTAGGATATTCTCATAAAACATACAAGATTGACCCCTAAGATTAGCAATTACCTACAATTCGTATGCATGCCACATCAATGACCCATCTAAACAGATGTCCAGGCCACACCTTTGGCTTTCTCTATGCGCTAATGGAATATGGGGGTGGGGGCAGTTGAAGTCGGGCCAGCTATTACAGCTTGTTAAAAATGTGAATTTGTGGGATACTGAACAAACAGCAGATTGTTTATTCAGGTTCCTTTTAAGATTACAGAGAAATGATTTATAATCACAATAGCTGGTGTCACCCAGTTGAGGATGAGTTCCCTTTTGAGTCTGGTTCCTCTTATGGATTCTTTCTCATGTTGTCTCAGGGAGTTTTCCCTTGCCACTGTCACCTTTGGCTTGCTCGTTAGGCATAAATTTAAAACCTATATCTGGATTTCTGTTCAGCTGCTTTGTGACGGTGTCCATCGTTAAAACAAAATAGAATCGAATTGAGGTGAACTTGCTCTGCAGATACGGTCTGCACAATTTTAACATTAGTGTAAACTCAAGTGTTTGTGCAAGTGAAAAAATAAATGTACTTGGTGTATTTAAAAATGCAGCAGGATGGTTGGGGTAACGTTTTTACACTTGTACGTTGTGTGTTTCAATAGGTTTATGTGTATGTGATGATTAAAATGGAAACCTAGACTAACTCAAAAAATGCCTCAGCATGCTTTCATTGTGAATTGGTGTTAAATGAATTGTGGGGGAGATGGATTCACCTGAACTCATTTGCATGATCTATGCTGTTCCTGTAGCTTTTGTTCTGTGTGAACAATGCTAGGGTTTTTTATTGAAGGTAGATTTTTTTTTTTTTCGTTAAAATTTGGGAATTTCTATTTGTGAAAACATGATTGTATACAGATAAGCAGTAACATGATTTGCTCCTTTAACTTTCCTTACTATACCAGCACTTTGGAATCCCACACTATGTAACAGTTTAAAAATTACAGACCTGCCAGCTTGGCATCCTGTCACATCCTGTGTAAATTCTTGTACTGAACCGAAGGAAGTGACGCTTTCTGATAAGACTGAGCTCACTCTCACTAGCGCACACAACTATCATCACAACCTCCCTGCCAAACACAGGACGGAACAGAACAGGGGGCATCAGATATCGGCGACAGAGTATGCTTTGTCTGTCTTGATCTTTTCTACTTTATAAGCTCATGCTTACAAGCAGATTCTATTTCTGAGACCAAGAAACTCACAGATTGACGTCTATAAACATATCTTTGACTACCATATTGACCACCTTCTGTAACTACAGCACAGGTTCCCATCCCTGGTCCTGGAGTACCCAGTAAATTTTGGTTCCTCCCAAAGTGTCTTCCTCCTTGCTTCTATCCTAAGGAGTTTTTCTTGATACAGTCATCCTTGGCTTGCTTAATGATGGTGAAGGAGTTGATATCTGTAAGACATCTTGAGTACTTGAGTTGTGTTGTAAAGACCGCTCTAAATTTCAACTTCTGTTTAATTCACTACATGGGCTATTGTCTACATGTCTGATGCTTCTTTTTTAACTTGTACATACAAATGGCATTTCCTAGAATGGACTTTCCAAGAAATTGCTGATTTGAGTAATAGTTGTAGCTGAGTACACAAGGAGATGGAGAATAAATTATGAACATTAATCTTGACAGAAGTATATTGGTTGGAAGTTTTAGAAACATGAACCAAGATATCCAAGTGTTGCTGTAGATACAGTGAAGCCTGTTTTGACTTTTTTTTTTTTTTTCTTTTTCTGTGGCATAGGACTTGACTGAAAACATTGCATGCACTTTATAGTGGAGACCTGTGCAACAAATCTCTCTTTGACAAATGTGAAAACGCCGTAGACACCGTAAGACTATGACTCAATTCTAGTGAATGGCGGGAAACTTCACTACTGTGTGATACACACGTGATGTTGTGAGACTGACATAACACCAAGTGTCAGATGTGTGAGCTGGTGTAAACGTGGCAGGACAGCACTGATTATACACACAATTCTGGACAGGGAAGGTATGCTAGTTCATTCTGCCGCTTGAGTGACAAAGGAATTGACAAAGTGACAAAAGCAAGTTCATTTGCCAAGACTAGTATGAGATGATCAAGCTCAGGGGAAAAAAAAAAAGGATCAAAAGGGCAGAAGAATCCTCAAAAGCAGGTGCTCCACACTCCTCTTGGAAAGACCTTGCAGAGCCAAACAACTGGTCTCCATCCCACTGCTGTTAAAGATTTTTCTTGCAGGGATTAACCACTGTTTATTTGGTAGAAGACTAATGAGAAGAGCAGACGCAGATGTCTTCTTGAAAGGCTTCTTTAAATAATCTGCAAGTAGGAAAGGCGTTGTTTATATGGACTTTCAGATGCCTCATGATCTGAGGGCACACGGTGTCTCAGCCTGAGAGACAACGTGGATATGAGGATTATGAAATAATATAAAAAAGCAAGTCTAACCTGTAGATTTAAGGTGAGAAGCTTGGCAGTCTGGGAGAGCCTCGGAGTAAACTTGTTGCTCCAGTTGAGGTAGTTTGGGCACCTTACAAGCGTGCCACCTGGTCAGCTCCTGCTGGAGCTGGATGAAGACCCCAGAGCAGACCAAAGACCTTCTGCAGAGATTGTATCTCACAGTTGGCTTGTGAATGTCTGGTGACCATTGAGCAGGAGCTGGACACATTTGGAACTGTCCCAAACTCAACCCCATCCAAGAAAAACAGAATAGAAAATCAATGAATGAATAAACACTATAATGATGCATGGATGCATGAGTAAGAACCTTCTTGTTAAGGCATCACCTCATCTTAATAAGAAGTGACAGTGCAGGCTAGAGCAACAACAAGGTTTTATAATGAAGGGAGAACGTTTAATGTTAAAATGGAAAACAGGATTGCCGAACATTACCCAGCCCTGCTTGTGGGAGTGTACCATCCTGAAGGTTTGCGGTTCCAAACCTAGTCTAACACACCTGGATTTGATATTCAGATGCTTCTCCAGACGTTGATTGGCTCGATCAGGTATGTTGAAGTCTGTTTTCTATTTTACTGCCATCAGGAACAGGCTTAAAAGTCTCCTTTCATGACATGTTAAAAACATTTTGACCGCAGCGAAGCAGCTTTTGTGTAGCCTAAAGTGTTACTTCTGTGTTGAAATGGTATTTATCTTCATTCTCCCTATTTCCTACAGTCCTCCGAGAGCTTAATAATTAGCCGATGAAGCAAATCATGTGTGTTGGTTCAGGGGCAGTACAGAAGTATGCAGAGCGTGGGCTCATGGGAATAGCTGGTTAAAATCAACAGCTCCTCAGACACTGTGTTGTCTAATGAGCATTGTTGTGCAGGGCGGTGAATGTTGAGGAATGTGCCTAGCCGGCCGCTTTTCACAAAGCCTTCTGGAAAGACAATAACCTCCTAAACAGCCAAACCAAAAGCAGGGAGTCTTTTAAACGCTACAGAGCCGTTTGCATAAACATAATGCCACCATGTGGGAATATCGAATGTCCTAATTTGTTTATTGGCCTTGTAGTCAGCTGAATGTGCTTCAGACCCTCTTTAATAGTTTCTGGCCCCAAATGACTAATAGAGTGAAGTAGAAATGCGTTGCAGTCAAGGAAACTATGTTTTTCTGTCTTTTGAAATTTCAATGTTTGAGCATGGCGTGTGAGCATGATTATGTCTTGGATCCTGGGAAAGTGGAAAGGGTTCAGGGCAACATCCCTGCTGAAGTCCCTTGAGGGATGGAGCATTCCCAGAAGTAATCTGGGATGTGTGTGTGTGTGTGTGTGTGTGTGTCGGTGTGTGTTTGTGTGTCTCCAATGTGTCATGGAAAGCAAACAGCTTAGAGGTTACAGAAGTTTACATTGTATAGATACATTAGGCCACTGATAAAGAAAAAAAAATCCACTCTTCATATGTTTAAGATCGAAAGGTTTGGTTTTGGAAGACTGTTGGAATTTTCTAACCTTTTTGGCTAATGGAGCTTTGTTGCTTGATGTAGATAAAATGGTCAGTCATTAGGGGTCAGCAGAGGTCTGTCACTAGGATGGTACATCCAGAGCTTTTTCATTATCATCATTTTCCTAACAGTAAAATAGGTAAATTACATAATGAATGTAACATCATAAATGATTGTTGCCTTGTTCTGCTCATTTACTCATTTAATTGGGTGCG
The DNA here is from genome assembly GCA_037577455.1 of Pangasius macronema. NCBI lineage: Eukaryota > Metazoa > Chordata > Actinopteri > Siluriformes > Pangasiidae > Pangasius > Pangasius macronema. The sequence continues at coordinate 5,086,307 of CM074956.1, forward strand.
ATTTCACTGATTTTTATGTCGTGCCTGGTTTAGGAAATGCAAATCTATCTAAAAACATTGCTGTGGGTAAAAAATAATTACTTTGAAAGATTTATGAATAAATGAGGTTTATGAGGTTTATGTTGTTTTCTTTTTTCAACTTGAGGACATGCTGAATAAAGGTCTCTTTAGAGAAAGCTTCACCTATCAATAATTTCACACGCTTTTAAATCTATTTCCACTATATAGTAGGTCCTTGTATATGTTGTTACTATAGAAACAGTAACATATTAGAATGAGCGCATTCATATAAACCTTGAAGCCGGCTCTCCTTATTTGACCAAATAAAAAAAAATGTCTGAGAATGTTGTTATAGATGCTTCACTATATTGTCACTCCCACGATATGTTCTGTGCTATTTGAAATGCAGGATAGATTTAAAAATTTTTTATACATATTTGAAAGAGAGTGACGTGTCCTTTACAATAGGGTTATGTAAATCTATCTATGTACCTTTTATTTTTTTAAAAGCAGTATATTTCTAAACCGTATAATACATTTTGACCTGGGCTAATGGTTCCTAACGCTGATGTCCCTGCCCAGCAAATGTTGTTTTGGCTCCTGTAACTCACTCCCTGCTATAATCCAACCAATCATCTAGTTAATATGTCATTTCTGAGTCAGTGTGGGTGTGTTGATGCAGAGCGACAGTAAAACACGCAGTGCAGGGCTCAGAATCACTATTCTAAGAAATTATAGTGAATTAATTAGCACAAAACCTAATGTAGAACAATTACACAACCAGAGCGCAAGAATAAGAATACTTACAGAAGTACACAAAGCATACGATAGACATTGCAGCAAATGCAAGTAAGCAGCAACAATATTTCTGTATTTTAATATGGCAGTTAAAGTCTGTGTTTTGGGAACATTTAAACGAACAATGTGCCTACACACCCAATCACAGAGTGTTTATCACCGGATGAGAGTGCTGTTAAAGTTTTAATAATTTGGCAGCCACAACTTTTTTTTTTTTTTAACCAATGTTAGTTAAAGTGCAGTGCATCTGATATGGAGTAGAATGCAGATGCACTGTATGGCCAAACATTTGTAGACACCTCACCATCAAACCCATTTGTGGTTCTTCCTCAAACTGTTACTACAACGTTTTAAGGACACAATTGTATAGGATATCTTTGTATGCTGTAGCATTAAGGCTTCCCTTCACTGGAGCTAAAGGGCCCAAACATTTTCCAGCTTGACGCCCAGTGTGCACCAAGTGAAGTCCAAAGTTGATGTGGAAGAACTTAACAACCCCAGTAGACACCATTGGGATGAATTGGAAGAACGACTGAACCCCAGACCTCTTGCCTGACCTCACTGATGCTTTTCTGACTGAATGAGCACAAATCCCACAGAGCCACGCTGTAAAATCTAGTGGAAAGCCTTCGCAGAAGAGTGGAGGTTATTATAATAGCAAAGGGACAACCAACTCTGTATTAATGCCCATGGTTTTGGAATGGACATACATGGGAACGATGGTCAGACGTTTGGCCAAATAGTGTACGTGTACACATGTAGACATGGAGTAGTGGTGCAAGTAAATAACACAGACTTAAAGCCCGCATTGTGTAGCTCCTGTAGAGAGTAAGCAGTCTTTGTGTCTGATGTTGGGTGTGCATGATGTAGCTATATGTTTGCACATTTCAGGTTTTTGCTAGTATGAGCTTATCCTATCTAATCTACTGACAATACTGTTGTGTCGGTTCATGGGATGTATGATAAACCGAAAGCATTATAGATATTAACAAAGACCAAGAGACAATAGGTAGACCGAGATACAGAATTAGATTTTTTTTTAATGTTTTAATATAATTATCCACTTGTTGCTTTGGATTGTAATGGAGTTAGTCGATGTTATACAACTACGCGTTACTGCTGGATGTCCTTGATACTGACGGAAGATATACAAACAGCCATATTAACAAGCCATATAATATATAATAGAATTAACCAGGCACTTGCCCAATCGGTCATATAATATATCATTATATTCAAGCACACAGACTGCTGACGTGTAAGGGTCTCAGTCCCGCAGCACAGATGAGATCTGTCTTTAGTTTAATTAACAAAGCAGCAACAACTGAATGAGAGATGTTTTTAACCCCATACGTACTGTTGTATATTAGGCTTGTGTGAAATGTATTATAAATTACTAATTTATCACAATTCACAATTTAATCCTTCAGAACTGATATCTAATATGTACAGTTATGGCTGTATTAGATACATATTAGATATCAGTTCTGAAGGATTAAATTGTTAATAAATTGGTTGTCTAATGAACAGACGTTGGAATGAACCAAAACATTTCGGACAAAAATCCTTCATCGGCTGTGTAAACAGAGCGCCTCTGAGGCTGTAGTGAAACCAGTGGATATTCCAAATGCTGATGTATAATATAATCTTATATTCAATCTATACTCTTAAAAACATTATACTGTGATCTGTTTGAACAGATTAGTCTTCCCGTGTGCACATGTATAAGGTTACTTGTTACCCAACCAGACTTTAATAAGTTGTTCGGCTTCTTCTCAGATTATTTTCCCTGATTTAGCGTTGACATGATTGCATAGTAAAGAAATGAAATGACCCTTAAATGGCTGTGGATGCTGCTCTGTTGCGCGGTGCTCAGTTCTGCCCCCTTCTGATCACATGTTACACATTAGTCTCTCCCACTCTAAAAAAGCTTCTCAGGAATTTTTGGTATTCCAAGCGTTTGATCTGTCTACACAGTTGGACTGTTTCCAGATTCCTTTGGTCAAGGATATCCGGTGTCATGTCTAGTCTTTCACAACACTTTTGCCCCTGCTGCTGCAGCCCGAATAAGGAATGATGAGATGGCACGTCTTTAATGTAAAGAATCTGTGCAAATATGTGCACGTCTCAGAATGAGTAAATAACCATGCTTAAATCACATACAAGATGGCAATATTCTGAAATGTGTTATTTTAGGTTTTTTGGAGGACTGCAGTTTTTTAGACCAGACCTCAGCCTGGTCCTTCGCTCAAATCCATGTTCATCTGATCTAGGTTTCTACCGGGTTCTCCGGTTTCCTCCCTCTGTCCAGAAACATGCAGCTATGCCAGATTACCGCTAGGTGTGAATGAGTGTGTGCATGGTGCCCTGCGATGCACTGGTGTACCCTCCGGGGTGAACTTTCCCACCTTGTGCCCAGGGATAGGCTCGGGATCCACCATGACCCTGACCAGGATAAAGTCGTTATCGAAGATGAATGAATACTACAATAATTACATATTACATCATCCTTTTGCTACATTTGTGTAAATATTTTCTTTAGTTGGTGTGATGGTTATAACAACGGTTCATATTCCTTTTGTTTTAACGTATGTAGTGCCTTTCTCACACTTGGTGTTGCTTTGCAGAGGAAGCAGACAGCTGTACAGCACAGACAGAAAGACAGAAAGGTTTATAAGGAATATCGGATTAATATGGTGATGTATTGATGTAAAATGATAATTTGATGGAATATGAAAAGCTTTATAGCCTAAACCTTTTATGTAGTAAACAAAATGATTAGATTGCTGTCTGCGAGAAGGAGAAATGCAATGCCTCTTCAGATTTTACAGGAAGCTGTCGTTAAGCTGCTGTTGAATGGGTCAGAGAAACCACTTCCCAGTGATGATGCCTATCCAGGAAGCCTTTTCCTGAATGTAACAGGGTTAGTTACCGTACTGCCCAATAGCATGATGCCCAGTCACTGGCACATGCACAATATATGCGGCGTGTTTTATGACAGCGGATGAAGATGTGCTTTCTGACTTGCTATATAGGCTAAAGAAAGGGTTGAAGTGTCCCTTGGCTGAAGACTTCACAGAAAGTCTGTTTTCATTTATACTGATACGATGGTATTGGTAAGTTCATATAAATACATTTCTGGAAAGTCACTGCCTGGTAAAAGCTTAGTAGGTAGGTGTAATGTAAAAGTACAGGGATAAAAAAAGTCATGTGCTCATGCTGTTCTGTGTAGATGGACAAACTACTGTGTACAGGCCTGTTTATTGTGTTTGTGCTGCTCTTGTCATTCCACTGAAACCGTCTACCTATATGCAGTCAGGTCCATAAATATTGGGACATGACACAATTCTAACATTTTTGGCTCTATACACCACCACAATGGATTTCATGAAACGAACAAGATGTGCTTTACCTGCAGACTGTCAGCTTTAATTTGAGGGTATTTACATCCAAATCAATTGAACGGTGTAGGAATTACAACAGTTTGCATATGTGCCTCCCACTTGTTAAGGGACCAAAAGTAATGGGACAGTATAATAATCATAAATCAAACTTTCAATTTTTTAATACTTGGTTGCAAATCCTTTGCGGTCAATTACAGCCTGAAGTCTGGAACGCATAGACATCACCAGACGCTGGGTTTCATCCCTGGTGATGCTCTGCCAGG
>CM074956.1:5090871-5103856 GCA_037577455.1 Pangasius macronema
GTTCACCTGATTTGGATGTAAATCCCCTCAAATTAAAGCTGACAGTCTGCAGTTAAAGCACATCTTGTTCGTTTCATGAAATCCATTGTCATGGTGTATAGAGCCAAAAATGTTAGAATTGTGTCGATGTCCCAATATTTATGGACCTGACTGTATATAAGCGTTATACCAGAAGGTGGAACCAAAATATAGACAGACAGATAGACACTTCTGTGTTTACCTGCTTGCTTATTGACTGCGTGGCTCACTGACTTTACTGTTTCTTGTAAGAGAAACTGCATACAGAGTGGAACATTAGGAATTTGCTTGTCTCAGTATGCCTCATTCGATATAATAATGACATCACAGCGCCGAGTATCGTCCATTTGATACGCTTGATTCTGTACTTTGGTACTCCTTTTGATACCGACATGTTCACAGTAACCGAGCTGGCCCTCTTCAAGCTTCTGATATGGAATCAGTACATCCCTACTTGCTGTTTTGCATAGTAATGTGAAGGCTTTGATTGGCTTTTCTAGATTGTATGTGTGTATATAAATGGGATGGCACTAAAATAGCTTTAGCGCAGGAAGATAAGTGATACAGTATGTCACATAGACACATAAAATATATGAAGTACAAAACAGTGAAAGGGTGGAGGGCTGCTGATTCACCACACTGGGAGTTTAATGTTGTCAACATTCTCAAAATTGACCTTAATATTATAAAGTTCTGTCTCAGTTAAGAGTGAATGGGAGACAATTGCTTATAATACTAAAATCACAAGCTGAGTAAAGATGCAGTTTATACAGATTAGAGGACAAGGTATTCATAGTTGTATGTTTGGCATTTTAGTGTTTTTATTCCTGTGGTTTTTGTTTTTCTGCTGCAGTAAAAGTGATTTTTCCTTTCAAGATTTAAGGATGTAGTATTTGATATTTTTGTAAACTGCGGTTTTAGTGGTGTAATATGCTGACTTGTACGTGACAGATACTAGTGATGCATCAGATCCAAATTCTCTGCATTTTTAAAAATCTACCTTAACCTTTCACACTGAAACCAGGAAATACCAATTATGCTTTGTTGGTGAATAAGCAACAGCACTTGGCTCGTTCGCTATGAAAGTACTTTCATTGCAACTTAAATACATTCTTGTGAAATGATCATGTTTGTCACTCCTTGAAGCTCTTGATTCTTCTCCCATCAATGTTATTTTTTGCCGTATTCATTTGGGAAGTGGCCATATAAGGTAGCCCGCATTATTAGGAATAGTTTATACTGTCAGGAAAAAGTCTGTTCTGTTCATAATGTGCTTTTAGCGCTGCTGTCTTAAGGTTTCTTGTCTTGTGCTAATTTTGAAGGAGATTCACATAGCCTTTGCTTCCTTTTCTATGCTCAGTAAAAAAAAAATTGTGTACAAGGAAAACAAATCACTTTAAAATTAATGCTTAATGAGGTCTATACTTTGCTACTTTTTCATCCATCATTCATCCATTTCATCCATGATACATAAGGGATAAGGTGTAGAGGATACACTGCTGTTTTTAATGACGAACTCGAGAGATCAGGAACATCATACGCGGGAATATTTAGGATTCAGTTCTTTACTGTCCCACTAGGAGGCGGTGTGGTCCAGTATCAGAATGCTTCCAGTGTCAGTGGTCCAGTATCAGTAAGACCATTTTTGCGTCTACCTACTACACAGATCTAATATTTGATGAGATGATTGAGGATGGATTTCCTGGAGGATGGAGGTTTGCAGGTCTCACGCTGCATTGGAAAACTGATTCGTAGTACCTCTTCATGACCTCCTCAGGATAGTTTTGTTGCTTTGCTTCCTGTTTTTTCCTCCCTGGCAAGATTGTCCATGTTTCACTGTCATCTTGCCATGGTCTTGCCATGTCTCTATTCTGTTATTGTCCATCTTTCTTACAATCCATTAAGGGTTTTATATAATAGAAGAATTCAGAAGAATAACAAGAGCATGTTGTTTAATTCATTCATCTTCAGTATTTATCCTGATCAAAGTGGCAGGGGATCCGGTGCCTCTCCCAGGAACACTGGACACGAATCAGGAATGCAGCCTGGATGGAATGCCAGTCCATCGCAGGGCACCATCACACACACACTCACACACTCATTCATACCTAGGGGCAATTCAGCATAGCCAGTCCACGTCCCGTCATGTTACTGGGAGGTGGGAGGAAACCAGAGAACCCACGGGAAACATGGGTGTGGTGAGAACATGCGAAACTCCACACAGACAGTAACTTGGGCTGAGGATCGAAGCAGTTGTGAGGCGGCATCATCACTGGTAAAGCTGTAGCACATCACTAACAGTAAACACAGATATTTTATGCCTCTGCTACTAGGTGGTGGAGAAATTGTGTTTTTGTGCTCTCTGAGAGTTTCTTGTTGGCACGATATCTCAAGAACGACCGGTTTAATGTTCGTAGGCTTTATATAGAATCATCATCATAACAGGGAGATAAAATGATTAGATTCTGGAACTGATCCAAAAGGGGTCAAGGTCAGAGCAAGGTCAAATATCTGAAATAGTTTTTTTCCCCTTTAATAGCTTCCTTCCTGTTTGAAGTATATTTCAAGAGGATTTGAGGCATACAAGAAGGGCTAGACTTTTTGCTTGTAATAATTGTACACCATGTCCAATCAGCAACGTGCATGCGGTGTTAAAGAACAACCTACCCTTTCTGTTTTGAGTTAAAGTTGATATCTTTTTGATTTTGCAGGGTTTTAGCTGTTATGCGATGGGTCTGCTCTATCACACATCTTATGGTATAAATTGGCAATTACACTGTGTGGAAAAATCTAATGTTGTTTGGTGACTTGAATTTGAATTTCTTTGTGATTAAATAATTGTTGTCTTGTTTATTAGGCAAAGAAATCCCCCCCAAAAAAACCCACAAAAATGACATTAAGTGCAGACTCAATGCTCATATAACACTGAGTAGTAGTGAGGATTTCCTGTTGTCAGTTGACTTATGACCAGCATGACAACAGCAAAAAGATCGACAAGGCTAATGACAAGGATCAAGCTGTAGTCCTTGGCTGTAATTCTCTCATGTCTAATTCCCTCATTAATCCATAATAAGGCAAGAATTAATGTCTACATAAGGCAACTAAGCAAGCAGTTTATGCACATACGATGATCTTCTGAAACCTAACGCTCTTGTTCAGACCATTTTTGGGACACTTGTTCATGCTGAAGGAAAGTTCTCGTGGCCGATTTGTTTGGCGTCACGCGGAGGTTTGCAGCTAGTCGCTGATAACATTAAGATGGATGTGAAAGTGAAAAGGCCACAGTGAGGCCAAAATTTCAACTGAGGCTGTCTAGAGATTATTCCTGAGCAAGATTGCATCTCCCTTGTATGATTGCCTCATAGCCAAATAAGGGGAGCCCGCCCAAAAGCTAGACCAAGAGCTCCCCCAAGTCCCTCCTCTGGTTTACTCCCCCGGTCTCTGCAATTGACATATCTTCACTCCTAGAGGAGGAACACTAAGAGACTACACTACTGAGCTCTATACTGAAGTTTATTGCCTGCATATCGATGGCCAGCCGTAGTAAGTACTGAAATAATGCCATTTGAGCAACTGCTTTGCCCTTACCATAGATTCGAGGTAGTTATTTCTCCTGGTCATTGATTATGAATGAAGCAGATTTGCTGAGATTATTTTACCGAACTGTCTCCTTTCCTTCAAGTTATAATCCTTTATTAGAAGTATTATTTTCTGCAGTATGTAGGCAGTCATAGTTTGTGGTTAAAACCATACCAGCGTACTTTACTGAATGCTGTTGTTTCACTTCTAGCTTGTTGTTACCTGTCAGTGTCGTGCGTGTTGATGGTTTGGATGGTCCGTACTTGACAGGACCTGACCAATCGCATCAGGGTCAGTCAGGTTTGGACCAGTGGTTGTTGCTCATAGGTCTGGCTCAGGTGTGTCTACATCCTGGAGATTTGAGTGAAATGGCTTAGAAGTCTTTTACAGAATATCTGGTCACTGTTCCCATCGCAGGTGCCATGATTGGATGCCAAGCCTTTGTTTCGTGGTGTTTATATTTGCCGACAGTCAGATTTCGATTCAAAACTTGGTGCTGCCATGTGGCTTGGGTAAGATTTGCACAGATTGATCTTGGGTTGCAAGATCATTCAGGACTGATTCAAACTTTTCTTCATGTCTTGTATTAAATGGGCCTGTTTACATCTGTTACAGTACTTATTCTTTTCTGAAAGGTACGCTGGCTTTATAAATACTCTATCGAAATGAAATTGTTACAGTTATAACGATGATGATTATTATTATTACTATTAATAGAAACTCTCTGATGAAACATGTTTTGTATCTTGTGACGAGCAGGCACACACTCAGTGTTTCTGTCTAAAGGAGTGAGGAGTACAGTGTGACATCATGAGGAAAGCGGTATCTCTCTCCGTTTCCTGCACTTGCCCTCACACTTTCTCCTCTAATGGGTTCCAGGTTTGCTTCGTCACTCCCGGCTCCATGTTCCACCCTCTGATTCCTCCGAACTCTACTTTGTCTCTTTCCCGCACTCCTGCAGCGCTGTTTGTTTTGTTTTCCCATGGCCTTCTTGACTTTTCCAAGTGTGACCGTCACAAACACGATGTGCATGCTCGCTGAGTCTTCTTTCAGTTTTAGCTTCCAAGTCAGACTGGGTAGTGTGTATATGTGCACTCTGTGGGGCTAGTGAGACGGCCCCATGTGAAATTCAACAGGAGATTAGGAACCTGTGTGTGTGTGTGTGTGTGTGTGTGTGTGTGTTCCCAAAGCAGCACTGCAGCTCTCCCTAAGCATCAGCTCTGAACCATTCTTTCTCTGCTGCAGCGGCTAATCATGCATGTGACTGTTTTATGCAATTAAAGCCGACGGATACTCGCCAGTGTTTATTCAAAAGCTTGCGAGTCGGATTCACAGACGATTTTGCTGACAAAAGACCAAATCTAGTCGTGCTTCGTGAGTAAAGCTTGCTTTGTTTTAGCTGTTTTTTTTGTTTTTTTTTTAATGTTTAAATTTTTTTTATAGAATTGAGAGACAAAAAATGTTACCCTTGGACCAGAGTATTTATTTATTTATTTATTTATTTATTTATTTATTTATTTTTCCTCAATAAATTTTTGTAGTACCCAATTCTTTTGAACTTGACTACACAAAATAAAATTTCTTATGTTAAAACCGACCCTTGTGGGCAAACATTTAGCTTAAAGTTTTTGTTAATGTACACGTCAGTGCCCGTGCTTTGTAGATACCTTTCAATTACACTGCGTATTTTATGACTTGAGGGAGTGAGCACGAGTCTTTATCACGTTTTTTTTTTTTTTTTTTTTTTTTTTTGAAGTCTGACAGAGAAAGAAATGGGCCACACTCTCAGCAATCATTGTTACATGTGCTGTTCAGTGACCAGTTTAAAGTCCCCTAGTGACTTGCTTGAATTGTGGGAACAAGTCCTTGTATTGTTGCTCTTGTCAGCAGTAGTTGTTGTTTGACTCTGCTCAGTAGGCATTTTTTTTTAGGTTTTTGCGTCTCGATATTGTTAAGAAGCGTTTGCTCTTATTGTGAATAGTGAGTTTTATTGTGTGTTTGGTCCGTCAAGTAGGTGCCAGTCCCAAACATTCATCTAGCAAGGGTTAGCTCTCAGTGGTGTGCTGGTTCTCAGGTCAGGTGCACTGGACAAGAAAGTAGGGCAGAAAGCTTCTTTCAGGAGATTTAGATTTTTTTTTCAGAGTGAGAAATATTTTAAATTGTTTTAAAAAAAAAAAAATCCATAAAACTGAATTTCTAATATCAGTTATTCACGTCTGCCTTTATGGACTGCATTTGCCATTGTGTGTCTGTGTGTGTCTGTGTGTATCTAAGATGTGTGTCTGAGATGTGTGTCTGAGATGTGTGTCTGAGATGTGTGTCTGAGATGTGTGTCTGAGATGTGTGTCTGTGTGTGTCTGAGATGTGTGTCTGTGTGTGTCTAAGATGTGTGTCTGTGTGTGTCTGAGATGTGTGTCTGTGTGTGTCTGAGATGTGTGTCTGAGATGTGTGTCTGTGTGTGTCTGTGTGTGTCTGAGATGTGTGTCTGTGTGTGTCTAAGATGTGTGTCTGTGTGTGTCTAAGATGTGTGTCTGAGATGTGTGTCTGTGTGTGTCTAAGATGTGTGTCTGAGATGTGTGTCTGTGTGTGTCTGAGATGTGTGTCTGTGTGTGTCTAAGATGTGTGTCTCTGTGTGTCTGAGATGTGTGTCTCTGTGTGTCTGAGATGTGTGTCTCTGTGTGTCTGAGATGTGTGTCTGAGATGTGTGTCTGTGTGTGTCTAAGATGTGTGTCTGTGTGTGTCTAAGGTGTGTGTCTGTGTGTGTCTAAGGTGTGTGTCCGTGTGTGTTTGTCTCTCACATCCAGGCCAGATTTGGTTTTATTCAATGTTTCAGTCCAGAACCACTCAGACAGAAGTCCATTAATATAAGAATTCTTTCATCCTGCATCCAATTTTTTTATTTATTTATTTTTCATTTGTGCATGTAAGTGAAAGGCAAACTCGAGAAAGAACCATTCTGATAACAAACTTTTTTTTGTTCTGTTGTAGACTGTTTAAACTAATAAATAAAAGCATTCTTTGGTGTGTCTCTCTGGGGGACATCTTCAAGGTTTCAACGAGCATTTCAGTTTAATCTCCTTACGGAAGTGATCAAGTGTACTGTGCCTATTTGTCTTCGGTTTCTTCTGTAGTGTTGTGATTATTCTTTTGTGTAGCGTTCCGTAATTTTTTAAAATGTGCTATATAAATTATGTATACTAATTGTATTATAATTATCATTATTATAAGAACCCTTGAGCACTTCTATCTATGTTGTAGCCTTTGGAGCCACATGTGCAGGGTTTCATTGCTGACACGTTCATAGGCTGAGAAGAAGCTTATTAACATCGACAGCCACTAGCTATGTTAGCCATGCTAGTTAAAACAGCATGCTATCTCGTCTTGACTGTCAGTCCAAATTGTGTTGCTATAGGCATATTTCATAATATCCAGTGCTTTTTTTTTTTTGTTGGAAAAATTCACTGATATCTCTATTAGCAAGATATTCCTGTGTATCCCACCCCCAGAGTGTTCCCCAAAAGCTTTACATTCTTCCTTGTAATAAGGCCGTCTTTATCAGTGGACATATGTGATCATCTGGCTGTTTTGAACAGAATGAACTGTTGTGTGGAAGGCTGAGGCCAGCGCTGGCGTGCACGCAAAGTGTTTAGTCAGTTCTGAAAAAGCCCAGGCGTCCAAACTAACCGAGGTGAGGGATTCAGAATTGCAGAATTGACCATGTAAAGGTTTTGTATCACAGCATGAGTTTGGATGGCCTTTCTGTTTTGAAAGACCTGGTGTGTGATTAGGGATGTGCCTTCTGCCTAATGAGTGGATATTCAGTACCATTAGGAGGGGAAAAAAAGCATCTTTAATGTGGTGTAATCTAATATCATATTTCCACTGCAGTTAAACTTTTCTCCTGTCCGTGCCGGTGCACAAGTCTGTAATATAGAGAAATAATGAACAGAGCTATCAAGTGCCCACCAAAAGCATTAGTGAATATCAGCTGGATATTTCAGCCAGTATGCTGCAGTGCACAATCTGACATCACTTAAAATTCAGACTTCTTGAAAGTTCTAGCTGCAACAGAGTTTAGGATTGTCTTGCTGGATTAACCAGCTTTGTGATCACAGTGACCGTGCATGTTTATAATAATCTGATGGTCAGTACTGATATTTGCTCTATGTATTCACTAAACCAGTGAATGAAAACAGAAATGAATGCTCCAAATGAGAGACATCTGTTTAAAATGAAAAGGGTTCCAAAGCGGTTTAGGCGTACGGCACGTTCGGTGTTGCTTTTTGGAATAAACTGCAACCCAGAGGTACCTGATTTGTAGCTGTTGCCATTTCCATTGCCATCTTAAAGAGCACAGCCAGTTTTGCTGTCTTTGAATCCCATCCAGGGATGGCTGTGGGATCTTCGTGATTCGAACTTGTGATCTTCCAACAAGCGTGAACATTTTCCAGTTGTGACTTTTTAGACCTTTTTTACTGACTTTATTTCAAAAAGGTTCTTGGCGACAAATGCAGTGACTTATTGAGCATAGCACAGCTGCTGGTTATACAAGTTGAGAAAGCAGGTTCCTTAGCATGAGCCGATGTTCCTAACAACCAATCACTTATCACCATTGTTTGTCCCACCTGCGTGCTTCTTGGTCCTTCATTTTAAACTCTCTTCTTGGTTATATTTACAAGTTATTCCATCAGAAACTGTTTCTTTCATGTCTGTTTTTCGCTCAAATCTCTACCAAATTTGGTCATTTACCAGCCACCAACCAGAAAGGGTAAAGGTTAGATAGATAGACAGATACATAGCATGTTCCTCCTTCCAGACACATGAAGCCAGCCACCACATCTTTTAGAACTGCTGTTAATGCTGTTACATGGCAGCGTAACACGCTAACACACTCAGGGCAAAGCAATAACTGCTCTTTTGTACATACATGAGCTCACAGATGCTTACAATGAAGTCAAGGCCAATTCCACTTTCTTTGACTCCTGGCTACGGATCGCTGTGGCATCATTGGGGTTCAGACTCCCGATGATAGGGTTGACGTGTTCCTGTTGCGCCACTCGACAGCCCCGAGACCCCTGACTCTTGGTGGACAGTTGTTCAGTTATTTGGTGCTCACTTGAGTATTCAGTTCAATTTTATTTATATAGCGCTTTAAAAACTGACATTGTCACAAAGCAGCTTTACAGAATTCCGAATATAGATTTATTTAACCCTAATGAGCAAGAGCAGAGGTGACGGTGGCAAGGAAAAACTCCCTGAGATGTCATGAAGAAGAACCCTTGAGAGGAACCAGACTCAAAACCAGACTCTTACGAGTGACACCGGATAGTGCGATTATAAATTATTTCTCCACTGTGACTGTATAGAGACTACAGAGTCAAGCAGTGCTAAGTGTGTTGAAATGTATGGGTATTAATGTCAAAATGGGCCAAACTAAAGTTCAGTATGCTCACACCAAAATATTTAGGTAAGAAAGCATCCTAAGAGTTTTATTGGACATTTTTGGAAATGATCTCTCTCTTGTCCCACCAGATTCATATTTGGCCACCCGCTCCTATCTGGTTGCGAGTCATAAACCTCCCTCTCCTGACACTTTATTAAATACTACCACACCTGGCTTTTCTTTTTCATATTTTCTTACTGACTTCCACTGGGAGTAAAGCATAATGAATACAGGAGTGATGAATATCAGTATCCAAAAGCTTGGTATTTGAGTACGAGTACCCCTAGTGTTTGAGCAGCTATAGCTTTTCTTTCTTTAGGTCATTTAAGATATAGACAGGGATGAAAATTTATTCTGACCAGTGGAAGGAGTGGAGGGCGGGGGTGGGGTAATAACGTATATTACGTTATTATGTTGTCATTATATCTAAGGGATTATGACAGTCACTGACTTGCATGGAACCATATTTATATGTATTTGTACAATGAACAGTTTATGGAAATTTGAAGGCTATTGATTACCAGTTAAACAATGAAATGTTTATATACTGTACAATGAAAGACCTGACTATATGACTTCACACTGATAGCAGAAACTGTAGAACAGCATAAGCTGAAGAATTTGCACACTGAAGTGGTTCAGGACGTGTCCATTTTTGAGTGGAACTGGACATGTTCTCTCGGAGACAGTCTAGTTCCCATTGTCCAGCCTACATCCTGGTGATGTGAAAGTAGTCACAAATGTCTTCTATGCAAAATAGGTACTCGAGGCTTCTATGCATATCCAGTGTTGCCAACTTAGCCAGTTTGTCTCTAGATTTGGTGATTTTTTAGTGATTTAATTTTTATTAAAAAAAAAGCAGAGTGACAATTCTAGAGGTTTAAGGTTTTGAGCAGACAGCGGTGACAGTCCTGGTTATATAAGACAATAGGTTCTGTTGACCCACGTGACTTGCATGTGTTGTGCTTGCTTGGGAGTCTATGTACACAAATCCCAGTTTCACTAATCAATATGGTTCCCAGTGATTAATTTCTGATTACCATTCTTCCCAGTGCCCAGTCACTGATCACCATTGTTAGTTGCATCTTTATTTTTGTCACTTCTTTGTTTTTCGTTTTGATATTACAATATTTGGCGGACACCCTTATCCAGAGTGACCTACATTTATCTCGTTTATACACTTGAGCAGTTGAGGGTTAAAGGCTCGAGGGGCCCAGAAGTGGCAGCTTGGGAGTGCTGGGATTTGAGCTCACGACATTCCGATCAGAAATCCAATGTCCAAGTCCACTGAGCTACCACTGCCCTGTTGTAAACTCTTGTCTTGGCTACAAGTACATTTACAAGTAGTAACAATGAGTTATTCCATCCATAACCATTTCCTTCATGTCTACTTCCCAACTCCTCAGTACCACTGATTCATGTTGTCTTTGAGATAAAACTCGTGTAACACATTTTGATATGCAAATGATGATAATTCAGTGAAACTTAGTTGATGGCATCATCATGCGAATGCGAATTCTATCGTCTAGCGTTGTGTGTATACACACTTGTTGGTTTTATTAGCTAGGAAGGAAGCTGCACAGTGGCTTATGTAATGATTTATAAAAGTGAGGATTGCATTCCCCAAGGTTAAGTTGTTCTCTATGCTTCTGAAAGGACTGTGTGCACATTTATGTTCTGTTAGCCAGAGCACAGACTAGGTAAGTGGCCAAGCATAATGGCTGAAAATAACCGCAGGCCTTGAATACTCAAAGTCCTTGAGCAGTGACTACACAACAACCCACAGTACTGTGGCTTCCACCAAGCAGCATCACTGCATCCTGCACAACTCCAGCAACTCGACGTCCTCAGAATATGTGCTATGTTACAGCATAGAGCTGCAGTCCACATACGTTCTGTTTATTTGTTTGTATTTCAAGTTTCACATGAAATTGGGGGGAAAATGTGAGCTTTTTATTTTATTCTTGTTTTTCTTGGCGCACACCAAAACGGGGAATAATTAATTTTTTCATAATATTATTATACCTATGAAAACCTGGAAGTACAAGTAGGATATTCTCTTTAAGATGTGTACTCTGGAACCTTATTCTGTTTTCTTAAAAGATATTATAAAAATGGGATTGACATATGCAGAAATAAATTTTGGGTGAATAAAATAATATAAAATTGTAGTGCCTGGAGAATCCATGTTGTCCTCTTTTACCTTCACCCTCTTGTTAATTTTAAAAGGATATAGTGATCCGTATTAACAGTACATCAGACGCAAACTTTAATCTGCCCTTTTTGCCATTAGCTAGCAATTGCTCACAAACATTCAGGTCGTTCAAGAATTAATTTCAGCCCCAAAACGAGTATGACCTGATGGAAAAATAGGCAAAGGAAAAATACAAGAAAAACTGTTTTGTACATTCTGTTAATTTGTTTTCGTTGGGAAACAAAAAAAAATGAATGACTTCAACATGCATGAACCAGATGCCTTCATGATTTTCGGAGTTGGACTCGTGTCACTACATCATCTTGCAGCTAACTGCTTATACAGCTTTAGCTATGAGCTCATTATCCTGGGGATTTATCAGAGCGCTTACTGCATAGCTATAGCCGTGTAGGTAGATCTGTGGCTCAAAGCTGGCTCTGGATTATCATCCAAGTGACAGTGCAATGACTGGAATGCTCAACATTCTTGTTTTCACAGCCGCTTAGAACATGTAGTGAATATTGTACTTAATGGCAAATATTTAAACTTGTTAAGTTTCCGTTCCTGGCAATGACCACTGTGTGATTTTTAAAACTCCAAATACAAATTGGGCCTGTGCCAGCCCTATGCCAGTAATGACTAAAAGCCATTGCTGGTAAATACTCTTGTGGAGCGCCAAAGTGCAATGTTCATTGTAAAAATACAATGATTGAGACATTTTGATTATACCTATGAACTCATTGATGATAAGCCTCATGTTTTCCAATGTGTTCTGCACGGCTGTAAGATGCATGCGACAACTTTAACATGTATCCCGTATCCAGTTTAACAAAAGATAGCTTGAACATATAAAACGTTTGTTTAAAAATTAAAAGATATGTTGCTTTAATACCAGTTTTTATTCATGTTCTCTGAGATATTGTGACTTGCACAGCAATGTAACATTATAACATTATAATTATACCCCTGCCGCTAGGTGGTCAGTTTGTCCCTCCATGCGTCTGTCTGAAATTCTAGTTAACGCGATATCTGAGCTGATTAGATTTTGGAACTGATCCAAAGTCAAGGTCAAAGTCACAGCAATGTCAAATATCTAAAATAGGACTAGACTTGTTAGTGATGGAGGAATGCGTTATATGCTTATTTGTTAGTGTTTTTATGACTTACTCTGGCAGTCACTGTAATTTGCCACATCGTGAAGTGACTTAAAATAATTTTTCAAAACCACACTACAAAATGAATATAATGTTTCAGCATTAGCTGAGCATTCCTGTATAATAGGGGTTGCATAACTATTCATTTTTACTAGTCGACAAGTAATTTAAAAAAAATAGTTGATTAGTTGTCATTTCTATAGTTAAAGCAAAAACTCATTCCGGACATTGCAATTTTTAGGTTGTTTTATTAGTGCAGTTAAATGCTGATTAACTTCATCAAAGAATATTTTTTAGGCCACACTGTTTGTAATAAAAATAAAAATCTAGCCATGGGGGTCACAGTCCAGTGACTTCTGTGCCAGTCCCAAGCCCGGATAAATAGAGAGGGTTGCGTCAGGAAGGGCATCCGGCGTAAAACATTGCCAAATTAAATCATGCGAATCGTCAATACTCCGAATTTCATACCGGATCGGTCGAGGCCCGGGTTAGAAAATGACCGCCATCGGCACCATTGACCTTCAGGATTGTATCCAGAGGAAGAGGTTAGCCAAGAAGAAGTGGGACATGGACAGGACTGAAGAGAATAGACAGGAA
>CM074956.1:5103956-5145542 GCA_037577455.1 Pangasius macronema
AATAAATGAGGAGATGAAGCTAGTGGGTGCAAGTGTTGAGGATGCAGAAGATAGGAATAGGTGGAGAGTGATGATTCACTGTGGCCACCCCTGAAGGGGAAAGCCGAAAGAAGAAGAAGAAGACTGTTTGCAATAAAAATAAGTAAATCAGTGCAAAAAATTTACAAAATAGTAAAACCATGTTTCAGGGTTACAGGGTTACAGGGTGTCCCAAAAGTCTCCATACACAGGGGACTCTGTTTACCAGCACCATGTTGGTTGTGCCTTCGTCAGTGGATGTTCGTCCACTTCTCAGTTGGTCCACAGCACTTCCAATTTTTACAAAAATATTTGTTCATAAGTTTGGCAATAGTATCATGTGTGATGTGCTTGCCATGTTTCCTGTTAAGGTTCATCGCAACCTTGTGACAGTTTCCCGATCCAGCCATGACAATGATTTCAATATGTTCTTCCTTTGTCAAAGGAATTCTTAAAGGCTATTTGGAAAAATGTATTTATATTACAAAGGAAGTATGAAAGATTTTGGAAGACACCTTGCTAATTTTGGTAATTTCCCCTCTGTATGGAGACTTTTGGGACACCTTGTATTTAAGATGCACTCAGGTGTAACTGTTGATTCTGAGACTGAGAGCGCTCAGCATGGAAACTCGTATCCATCATCAGAGATCTCGTTATAGCTTATGAGCAGCTTTGCTTGGATAGAGGATGCAATAGCAAAGACTGGGAGGCTTTTCTGGTTGACAGTAACCCAGAAGTCAAGGCGCAATGTTTCACTCGAGCCCCAGTAGGATCCAGAAACAATTCTGGATTGGCCTCTGTCAGCTCTGACAGGCTTTAGACTAGCTGAATGAAGTTGGATGTTGGTGTGCATGCTGGTGGTGCATTAATCGCAACATTATATTTAGCCTTAAAGGACAACAAAAATAAATGCAGTACATGGGATTGGTCAGAATTTCTTTGGGACCACCCGACCTCACCCCAAAATTTTTGTCAGGGCTCGTGTGGCGATGTGAATTTGTGAATTGGTATTTTTAATATAAAAAGTGATTATATTGGTTTCATCTTTTAGCATCGTGTATTTTTAGATGTAAAGCACATTTAGTTGCTTTATTTACTGTCTGCCTTGCTGTTTTTCCATCAGCCGACTAGCTCGCAGTTTAGTCTGTACAACCTCTACTGTATAATGACTTCTTCATAAGGATGTCCAGACAGACAGATATTTTCCAGGCCTGACAGAGGGATTAATGTCAGACTCTAGCAACGGTTTCAGCTCAAGAAACAATACAGAGCAGGACAAAACAGGACAAAAACTAGACTGCACCAATAAGGGTTCTGTTTTTAGAAACAGTACACTCATTATTTAAAAGGTCTGATACATTAATGCAACTTGTAATCTAGAGATACCTGAAAATATCTCTGCTAGAAATGTTAAGTCAATTATGTATTACAAAGCAGTAGCTAGTGGAAAGTGAAGATGAAGCAGGAAAAATGGCAAAGTGTCACTTGGAGATATCGGCCGTTGTGAAGAGTTAAAACTGAAGTGCGTGTAGGCAAATTTGAAGGCTTACTGTATGATCCAAAGGTGTAGCAGAAATATGATGTGACTATTACAGCTTTTAATGTTATGAAATATGAGTTTTAAACATGACTTTTAAATACGGTTTTAATATGTTATGACATATAACTTTTCACTGAATTCTCCCTTGTTCTGTTCCCTTGCATGAGTTGAAATTTTGCCTTTGAGTACAAGTAGCTATCACCGTATATATTTATTAAAAATGTCTTAGTTTACTTAACAAACATTATTTACTGCATTAGTTAACATGAACAACCAGCATTAATACACCAAGTAATGATAACAAAGTTATTAACTAACACATGTATTAATTGATGGTTGTTTAAATGTTAACTAAATCCACCTCATGTTTATTCAATGAAGAAGTAAAAATAATTATTAGCAAAAAGTAAATTATCCAGCATTATTCCAGTAATACTCTCAGTAAAATGAGTAGCTACTCGACTTTTACCGAGTACGTCCACAAGTAATAAACCGAATAAACCCTTTATTAATTAAAAAAAAAAAAAAAACGCTACTTAATACAAGGGTTAGATACTTTAAGATTACTTGTATTGCTAATTATATATTATATTATATTATATTTTATTATTGGTTTGTTCATGTTAATTAAATATAATAAATGATGCCAATTAAGGGAACCTTGTTATAAAGCATTTCCATTTACCATTTTGTTATAAAATGAACTCTGGTCCAGATTTGGCTTTGTGATGGCATTAAGATGTGGGCTTGTGCGAACACCGTGAAGGCGGAGCAGGGTGGGAGAAGTCGGGCCGTACAAAAACTGAGCTGCTAGCTGGTTGCATCATGTGACCACCGAGTGCTGGAAGGATCCACATGGTTGCGCTCCATTAGCACTGGATTAACGCGCCAAGTCGCTTCTCAGGAGCGATGCCATTTACTGTAAATGAACGAAAGAGATAAAAGCAAGCAACAGAAGCCAGGTCTGCTTTTAGATGTGCTGCTCTGATCTTTCATACCCTCTCCCGGCGTCGCTTCCAAGGAGGCGGTGATCAGATCTCTAAGAAGGAACTTTAATTAAAGTGCAAATTTCAGCAAATTGTTATGCAAACTTCGCTTTTGATGTCCAAACAGTCTGTTGAATAAGGATGTGGCTACTTCTATAGCCAATTGATTAAGACAATTTTCTGATTTGCTACAGTATATCAGACCGCTATTTTTCAAAATTAAGGCTTTTATCCATTATTTAAAATACTTTTACACCCATCAGATGTCAGAGTTCAGGATGCGAATGTCATTAAATTGCTTGTGAAAAGTTTGTACCTTTTGGAGAAAACATTAATCATCGTGTGTGTGTGTGTGTGTGTGTGTGTGTGTGTGTATGTGTATGTGTATGTGTGTGTGCGTGTGTGTGTGTGTATGTATGTGTTTACCTCACTGGATCTCTATGGGGACTCGCTGTGCTGGGTACTGTACTCAGCTGTCTCACGTCCGTCTCCCTCTCACACACACACTCACTCTCTCTCTCTCTCACTCACTCACACACACACACACACACACACACACACACACACACACACACAGAGCTCTGGCACAAACAGCACTGAGAGGGTCAACGCTGAGTAAAAGACCCACTACAAGTTACTAAAGTGACATTCATTAGGGTGGTGAAATTAGTAATTAACCAAACAAGTTAAATTATGTTTACAAAAAAAAAAGAGCAAATCATCATTGTTCATTCTTAAGGCAAGTGTCTTGGTGAACTCTGTGTGAGCCCCCATTTTTCGAGTTTCTCCCATTTTGTCCTTTATCAATATTTAATAAGACATAATTGAACTCATAGTTTTTCATAATGGCTATAAAGGACAGTAGTGCCTTTTAGTGTCCTTATAATTTTTCAATAAGGACCTTTATCAAACCTCAGCAAGACAAAATAAGATAATAAACTGTGCATTGTGAAAATTTGCCATATTGTTCACCTTGACTTGAAAAGACCTTTCTTTTGGAATTGTTCTAGGGAAAGATGAAAGTAATGTCATTTTATTATGTTCCTCTGGCTGTTACACACACTTCAGTACATGTATAGCATTTGGCAAACAAACTTATTCAGAACAACTTAGAGAAGTGCTTTTTTTTTCGTCCCCACAGTTTGTTTATATTTGTTATTTTTGTTTGCACCTGTCCGTGATAGTTTTGAAAAAAAAAAAACTAGGTTGTTGAATATGAATTAACGAATGTGGTAAATGTGTTCTGCAGCACCACACAAGCACCCAGTATGCTCCCAGGCTTTCCATTGTCCCACAAGCTTCATATCTGGCCTAAAAGTAGAAAGTAAAAGCCGTTCACTCCAGCAAGGTTTTGCACACCTCTAGTCCGCACTGAAAAGCATTTATCCTTGTACCAGTATGAATGCAATTTTTTTTTTTTTTTATTCAGTGGAGGTTGATAAGGGTGCGAATGCAGTCTTGACTGGACTCAGGGTGAATGAGTATCTGCTACATCTGCTGAAACATTACAAGGCAAAAGCTTGAAAGCAATATTAACTTTTATAAAACTATAAATGGAGTTTGATTAAATATCTGCAATAGTGAATATATATATGTGATTCCTGCAACCCTGGTCATGTAACTTTGATTCTCACATACAAATGAAAAGTATGTAGTTCTGAGAGTGAAGAATGTCAATTTAAACCTAAAGTTTTGAGGCTTTGTTGGAATAAACTAGAAACTGGCAGTAAACATGTTGATGCTGGCAAAAACATTTAGCTTGGTTGCCTTTGTTGGTAATTTAGCTATTGCAGTCCTAAAAGCAATTCTACAGTTTCAGGGAAAGTAACCCTTCATATTTGTTAACTGCCTTAATCTACATCTAGCAGGCACAGAGTATCTGCTCTAGTGGGGAGCTGGGAGTCCACCGTAGCTGGGGGCACCAGGGCTCTAACATCGCTGGGTGTCTGCCCTGGCGCTGGGGGTCTGCCCTGGTGCTGGGGGCTGGGGGTCTGGCATGGCGCTGGGGGGTGGCCCTGGTGCAGCGCCAGGGTTCTGCCATGGCGCTGGGGGTCTGCCCTGGTGCTGGGGCGCTGGGGGTCTGCCCTGGCGCTGGGGCGTTGGGGGTCTGCCCTGGCGCTGGGGCGCTGGGGGTCTGCCCTGCCGCTGGGGCGCTGGGGGTCTGCCCTGGCGCTGGGGGCTGGGGGTTTGGCATGGTGCTGGGGGTCTGCCTGGCGCCGGCCCCAAGGGTCTACCCTAGTGCAGGAGCTTAGTATTTGCTCTGGTGTAGGCACTAGACATCTGTCCGAGTGATGTCTGGCCACCCTGTGATGCAGGCATTTCCACTTCTTGCTTGTTTTGGCCCTGGTAACTTTTTTGTTCAACATTTCTTCATGATTGAAAGCATTTTTTCGTCATCCACCCTGTGGTCTTCCATGGCCTGTCAGGTTGTTTGACATAGTTAAGCTCACCAGTGTGATCGAGCTATTTAATAATGTTAACATAAATCCAAACAGTTGATTTTGGCACACCTAATGTTTTGCCTTTGTCTCTGATTGATACTATTTTGATTTCCCTTCTTATGATGACCTGTTTACTTGCAGTGACACTTATTTGGTCGCATGTTTGAAAGCCAAAAGACTACTGGTACATTTGGCACATCTAGAATCAACTCAAAAAAGTAAAATATCAAAAAAAAAAGTTTTGCAAGCGTTCCTTTTCCTCCAGAGACATTTTTTTAACTGAAAATGCATATTTTTTTTGTGTTTTTTCACCCAGCTGGTGAAAGCAAAATCACAAACTATTTATTTATGGTGATCAAAATATACAAAAAATGTCTAGACATTAAAACCTGTGTGTTAAAGGGCTCGTTCTGCATTTTAATCGTATAGTAATAGAGTCGTTAAATTTTACACAGTGCTCCTGAAAGATTAAAAGAATATATTAACATTATTCATAAGACTGATATTAAGTATTAAATATTAATTTTTGGTCAGTTAGATGGTGTAGTCTGTCTCCTAGAAATATCCACAACAAAAAAGTCATGCTCTACTCAGTAACCAAGGAGCTTTTATACACCTGTTAGCTGTAGGGCAACAACATTGACCCTGTCGCATGTTGGGGGCACTTATTTAAGTGAAAAGTTACCACCCAGACTCATGATTGATGGTAGAGCATGCACGATGCTAAAGGTCCCTCTGCTGCTACATTTATTTGGGTTAAAGCTTTGCATAGAAACTGGCATTACAGTTGATTTGGAGTATCTGCATATATATATATATATATATATATATATATATATATATATATATAATTCATTTATTTAAAATTTCATTTAAAATGCTAAAAAACATAGTGGGCAAGAGGGTGTACTGGGCGGGATTAGCCTTGCCAGAGTTTAATACTTCCACTGTGTCTGGCCCCAGCACTTTTCTAATTGCCATGGCTAATGGCACAATCTTTATCTGATCGGACCATGTTTGATTACCTCCTTTTCTAATCCTGAGCTGAGCTGCCATCTTTGAATTGATGTAACCTTCTATGACCATGGTGAGTTAGGCACATCATACCTGTTCTATGTTCCTGTCTGTGTGATCCTCCCCAGTGCTTGGCCTCAGCATTTGTACACGGTGTTTAGTGATGTTAGTGTCTGTTTATTAGTCTGGCTCTACTCTGTCTCTACAGGATTTTGGCCGAAGCTCATTTGGCTCAGAGGGCTAGCGATCATCAACTGAGTGGAGTTGTAGACAGTCATTTGAGGACCCAACCAGCATACTTTCATCTTATAAGCAAGCAGTGGGCAGGGTCAGAACAAAAGTGGTGGGCAAACGTGCACAAGGGGTGATTAGGGTCTCTGGGGACCATTTTAAAATCTGACAAGGAGATGTCAAGCTTTTATCGTGAACTGAACAGGAAACCCATCCCATTAAAACAAGTCCTAATGAAAGGAAAGAATGGATACGGTGCAGAGCTAGACATTCTGAAGAGACACTTTTGGTTTGTTAGATTTCAAGAGAACATTTAGACTCAGATCAGTCAGATCAAGTGTCAAGAAAGTGGTCTAGTCCAAATATAAATTACAAACAACCCAAAACCCTTTTCCACCACAAATTTGGTGTTGTAATGCCAGATGAATAATTGAGTCAACATTCTGAGCAAAGCCAATTCTTTTGTTTTTGCTATGCAATGAAGTCATTCGGGTTTGAGATCAAAAGATGAATATGAGATGATAGGTCAGAATTTCAGGTTTCATTTCTGGCACCAAACACCATGAAACGGTTAATGTCACAGAGATCACACTTCTGATGTTTTCTTTGAACATTAACTGAAACTCTGGACATGTATCTGCATGCATTGTGCTGCTGCCACATGATTGAATGACTGCATAAATGAATAGGTGTACAGGTGCTCCTATTAAAGTGGATGGAGAGAGACACACACATAGTCATGGGGGAAAAAGAAAGTACACCCTTCAATTCTACATTTTTATTTATCAGGTTCTGAATGACAATTGTGTGGTCCTCACCAACTTCTATAAACAAAAAACCTCAGGTGACAACAAAAAAACACAACATATTTCAACATGTAGTCATCTTTTCCCAAAAAGTAAACAGTCATTCACAAACCAGTTTGGAAAAAATAATTACACCCTTCCTACTTCCACAATCAGTAAGAGAGTAATTAGCAGCCAGATGTAACTAATGAAATACACAAGATTAGTTAATCTTCAAGAAGTGTGACTACCTCTCTAAAAAGCAGAACGTTTGGCACTTTGGTTTTCTGGAGCACTCAGGTATGTTTCTACATCATACCAAGGACATTAGCCATGATGTCAGAGAAACAATTGTTGCTCATCAATCTGGGAAGGGTTATAAGGCCATCGCCAAACAAAATTCGTCATTTGAAATTCTCATTCTACAGTGAGAAGGATTGTTTACAAATGGAGAGCCTTCAAGAGAGTTGCCAATCTTCCCAGGAGTGGGTATCTCAGCAAATTCATTTCACAGTCAGACCATTTAGATATACCTCTGAGCTACATCATGTGACCTAGAGGCCTCTGTAAGCACATTAAATGTTTATGTTCTTAATCAGAAATAATCTGAAAAAGACTGAACAAGTATGACATTCATGGAAGGGTGGCTATAAAAAGCCCCTTCTCTGCAAAAATAATATGGCAACACAATTTAGGTTTGCAAAATTACATCTGAACAAACCACAAAAGTTCAGTATTGTTTGGACTGAGGAGACCAAGGTGGAGATGTTTGGTCATCATGACCAGGTTATGATCATGATCATGGTCAGTGTATCACCACAAGGGCCTCATACCAACTGTCACAGTGGTGCATGGTGGTGGAGGGCTTGTTTTGCAGCCACAGAACCTGGGAAACCTGTACAAAGATGAACTCCATTTTATGCCAGAATATTCTTGAGACAAACGTGAGGACCTCTGTCCAGCAGCTTAAGCTGGGCCAAAATTGGGTCATGCAACAGGAAAGTGTTCCCAAGCACACCAGCAAAATGACATCTGAATGGCTAAAGTAGAATAAATCAAGGTTTTGGAATGGAAAGTCAAAGCCAAACCTCAACCCCATTGAGATGCTGTGGCAGGATCTTAAGAGAGCTGTGCAAAAACCAGTGCCCTCAAACATCAGTGAACTGAAGCAATGTTGTAAAGAAGAGTGGGCCAAAATTTCTCCAGAACGGTGCAAGAGAAACATTTACTTCAAATTACTGTTGCCAAAGGTGGTTCTACATGTTACTACGTGCTCTCCTACCTTGTTTCTGAAGGTTGTTTTTTTATTTTTTGGAAAAAAAAAAAAAAGACTACATACTAAAATCTGTTGTTTTTTTGTTGTCAGCTGAGGTTATTTATTTGTTTATAGATGTTGGCGAGGACCACACGATTGTTATTTGTGCCCTGATAAATAAAAATTTAGAAGTGAAGGGGTGGGGTGTACTTTCTTTTTCGACATGACTGTCCATCCATCCGTTTTCTGTACCGCTTATCCTGCACAGGGCGAGAATTGAACTCCCAACCCTGGAGGTGTGAGGCAAATGTGCTAACCAGTAAGTCACCATGCCCCCCTCCCATGACTGTATATATACACCAATTTTTCCAAACATCTTATTTCTGACTGTAGTTATGACGTTGTCTGGTTTCCTGAGGTTCTGTCTTTGAAATGAGAAAAATGAGCACCACGCAATTGACTTGCTAAGTACTATTGAGCATCTTTCATCCTGGTTGCTGTGGCAATAAGCTCCTTCATTTCAGCCACCCTTGCATGACACATGGACAAAAAAAACATGCCTTGTCTGAAAGACATGGCCAGGCTTTCAGCTGTATTTAGACCTCTAAACTCTTGATGGTTTAGATGGTTTGCATCACCATATTGCCATTATCTCTGAAGAGCTTTGTTTGTGCCCTTGATGTGCAGCTTCACATTGATTAAAGGTGTTCATTGGCCAAGTTTGCTGCCTGTTTTACTAGTAGAAATCTTTGTAAAAAGGCTACAAGAGGTGTATTGTCTTGGCTAATGATCATGCATGATTAACACATGGAGCAGTCAGTCTTGATGCGCTTGTTACTTTCATATGCCTTTATAAGGAAAATTAATAAGAATTAAAGCTGTTTTTTAAAAGGTTTCACAAAAATGGTGATGTTTATGTTGATAAATCAAGAATAGGTAAAAAAAAATGTTCCACTTAGATTCAGTTTTAAAGACTGGAGTAATAACATATAAAAAGTGCAGCAATGCCAAATTGATTTTTCCAGTTCAGAGTGCTTTAATGTGCATTGCTGTATTGCAGTAATTACTTTTCCCGAAAATGGCTGGCAGAAGTGCTGTGACTTTGATAAAGGTAAAATAATGGATGCCTCCTGCGGAGATTTGAGCCGTAGCAGAAGACAGAGGGAAGCGGCTGAACTGGAACTCTGCCAGCATCAGGAACAGTTTGTTGTATCTTTAATCTGTTTATCTTTGGTAGGTCATTTTTAAAGCGTTGCTAGATGCCTTATCGTCGTTTCTTCACTATGAAAATGAGCGGTACAGCTTAAAAGGTCTAGGCTGAGGTTTATCTGGAAAGGAACCAGGCAAGGCATCATATTTGGGATTTGGTCCACACTTCATTATACTTCACAGCATCTCTTGCGCTGTACATGTTTACATTGTTTACCTGCAGCTCATAGTTATGTTTTCTGGCTGTCATATTTCTACATTTTAATGGGTTTATTTTATTCAGTATATACTCTGTAGAGGGCTGTTTTACCTCATCTTAGCTAGGTAATTTTTACAAACATGAGAACGACTTCTAGATATCTACGAGAACAAAAATGATGGTTAATCCAAACAGTAAAGAAGTGTTAAGGATGAGAGTGTTGTAACAGTTCTGGTTGCCATTTCCTAACCTTCATTTAACTCTCAGCTAGACAACGGTGTTATGATGTCTTGGGAATGTGCATATTCTGCCAAAAACTCTCTAGCTAGGCAGCTATCTCCAGAAACATACTCAGAGTAGTGATTTTGTATCCACAATATCAACACTGGTGAAATGTCCTGGTACATAACTGATGATCATTTCAATCCAGCTGGGCCTATCTGCACATTAAAATATTAATTATTGACAATTATTGCAGGACGTTAGCAAGAGTTTACGAGTTTTCAGTTCAACATGAAATTGTTTCCTTAGAAATGTTACAGCAGGCCTTCCTGCCACATCAGTGGTGAGTTTACTAATCTCTATTCTTTGTCCTCTGTCCCTGCATCCAGCTCCAGCATGCTTTTCCTGCTCTGAATGGTGAGGTTCACCTCCTGCACCCCTCCAGGAAGCTGCTGGCTCGGGCGGTAGCATGGCTACCAGCCTCTGTGCAGCACACTGAATACCGCGCCTGCTCCTGTCGGACTAGCTTAGCAGCCCACCTGAGCGGAGTCCTGCTGGAGGCCACGGCTGCCATCACCTCCAGCACACCCATGTTCAAAGGTATAGGGAGCTCAAACCTGTCTCTATGCTGGCTTGGTTAAGTGGCACAACAGAAAGGCGCCCTATTGTATGGAGATCACAAGTTTGAATCCCGACGATGCCACAGCCATCTTTGGTCGGGAGTCCAAGACAGCAAAATTGGCTGTGCTCTCGGGGAGGGAGAGGTGGCATACTCTCTCTCCCCTATCATTCACAACAACACTAGATGCCCATGATTGGCTAGCGTCACTGTGATTGATAGGGGAGAGAGATTATGCCACACATCCCTCCCTGAGAGCATGACCAGTATTGCTCTCTTGAACTCCCAACCACGGATGGCCCAATCATTGGCATCTGTGAGCTCATGCATGCAGAAGAGGGCAGACAGCATGGAAGCATGTGATGATATTCACCCTTCCCCCCCGGTTGGTAGCTGTTGAGTAATAGGGGAGGCCTATCTGAAGGGTGGGAATCGGCCATTGGCCATTGGTTGCTGTATAAGATGTAATCGAACTAAGAAACCGACAACCACTATTTTTCTTATTCTTTTCTCTGTTTACTTTGAAAGACTAAACTCTTAGTTGAATCCCAATGGAATACTAATTGACATTAATAAACAGCTCATTTTGTATCAGATGTAAATGTGGTCAGTATTGTAGTCTTACTTTTGAGCACGAACAGTTGCAGAGGCGGCTACAGTGACTGGAAATATCTCCATTAACACCCAAGCCATGTAAATCAATGTTACTAAGCAGCAGATCTTAAGCCAGCTTATACTGTATGAGCTTTGGGCCGGTATTGTTGCCACACAATCACACAAGAAGACTCTAGTTCTTTAGAGATCTGCTATCTTGGATAATTTGATGTGTCATAATGTGACGTGCTCACTGAAAGTCAATTTAGTGCCATTTACAGCCAAAGACAGCTGACAACAAAGTTCTTGCTGCATCAGAGGTTTTTGGTTAAAATCTCAGAATGTGTTCGCTGCTGAAGCACTCATCTAAACGCCACCTAAAGAAGACTGGCATAAAGTCACAGGAAATGGGAAAGCTACAAAAACTTTTTTTTTTCCATGGCGAACCATAAGCAAAGCATGCATTACCTGTCATTTCTATAGGAATAGTAGTGTTCGAGTGAAACTTATTACAAAGACAAATAAGATGGGTAAAAAAAATCTGCATGAGCTCATATTGCACTCTATTAGAGGATCTTCTTCATGTAATGTGATATGGAAAACACGTTATCGCACAGTCTCTTATACAGTTTAGCCAGGATATTATTGGGATCGTCTCATACAGTGCGTTAATCTTAAGTCATGATGTCATGATGACCGAACACAGAAAAACTGGTATTTAACAAAAACAAGAGACTGCTTTATGATTTCAGATGAGGAGTTTCCACTTTCATGGCATTACCCCTAACAACGTGTTTACATTTACAGCGTTAGAAAATCCACTGTATGGAAGTGTTTTTTTCACCTTTGAGTTTATTTAATCGGTCACACAAAGGTGACTTTCCTATCGCAAATTGTACAGTGTAAATATTTGAACTGAAAACACAGTAAAAAGTTAAAGTAACGTGTAAATCTCGCACTGTAGTGACTATATCCGGCTGGGTTTTTGGGAATTGGGCGCGTGGGGGAGGGGCAGACATGTCTTAGCCTTTTTGTCTTGGTTATATATTCATATTTCACACATCTTGGCACTCTGTTTTGATTTGCACTCCAAAAAAAAGGGAGTAGAACACATGCTGTCCTCTCGATTGTCTTTCTTTAATAAGATTCCTGCATGATGTGTAACCTTCAGGTGTCCCCGGGTGCTGTGGTGCTGTGTGCCCCAGCAGTTTGAGCTGTGAGCTCTGTAAATCGATCCTTTGGGCAGCTTAACAGCCAGTCGTCTGGCAAACGGCCAAGTGACGTGTCGTCTCCAGTTCCGAGCTTGACCGGCTGAGTCACTCACCCTGCTATCCCCGGCTTCCAAATGTTAATTACAGGAGCATTCTTTCACTTTCGAGCTGCGGGAAGCGCTTTCCTCCAGAGCCAAAACTCCGACTCTTTAATGGACATTGGCTTGTTTTTTTATTTGGGGGGGTTTACAGAAGAGTGAGCCATGACGGTGGGCTGAGAATTGCGTGTCTCCAAAAACATGTCTCGTTTTTGCTTGGTCTACATTTTTTGTCTCTGTCGTTATCTGTTGGATTTATGAAGCGAGATTTTTGATTGTGTACTGCTAGAACAAAGCCAACGTGCAGTAGGGGAGCCGTGCTTGAAATTGCTTGTTGTTTAAAGTATGCTCTTATGAGTTTATGTTTAAAATTTATATTCAAAAACAAACCCCCTAAAGCCATCATCTTAAAATGTTTAAAAGCATAAAAGTATGCTAAAATTGTGTAAATACAGATTAGCTTACGCTTTACTGAATTTTAGTGTTCACCCCAAATGACTGGAGTTGTGCAGCCTAGCTTCTCTTGTTCCTTATGTCTGTAATGTAATGTATTTTGTGATTACTGCATTCATCCCTCAATGTGTCAATATATATCTAGTTTAACCTGTGCATTTAGCAGGGGTAAAATGTACTTATAGATTATATAGACAGACGTGTAACCCATTGCTGCTATCTGTATCTGTGCTCCAAATATCCATATCTGTATTTGGATTGAAATGGACGTGGCCTAAACTGGAAGGATATATTTTTCTTTTATGGAATTAAATATGGAAATGCTGGAAGGTAGAAATACCAGCATGTGCATGAATTGCTGTATCACTATTTAGTTTGTAACTCTAGAGTTGTGGGGCCGGGCTCTTACAAAAGAGGGGTAAAACCAGTGGACGGTTAAGGGTGGGAGTAAGGTCGAGAGTCCTATCACATGACAGCCACCAACGAGTGAGGGTGAAGGCTATCATGTGATTCCTCTGAGACACATGAGCTAGCCAAGCTAAACTGCTGCTCATGCTACATCACAGGACAGCATAACACACTGGAAAGAAAGCGCTGTCTACCCTCTTCCACATACCTGAGCTCACAGATGCCCACGATTGGCTAGTGTCACTGTGATTGACAGGGCAGAGAGAGTAATGCCATCCTTCCTACCCAGAGAGCATGGCCATTTCTGCTCCCTTGCTCCCTCCTGGTCACTGATGGCTGTGGTATTGTCAGGATTTGAACTCTCAATCCCCTGACAACAATCCTGCTTATGGGATTATTATTTTTGTTTGTACTTCCTTGTGATATTTTCTAATTTAATCAGTTCTATTTCTCAAAATACAAGCTAACTGGTAGGCTAATTAAAACCACCTTGGGCCTTAGCAGGCAGTTACTAAGGACCGATCATTGCATGACTATTGCATGACAGGATCCGTCAGGGACTTGGAAAGACCGTTCGAAATTCTTTTTTTGTTTATATTGAGTAATAGACAAGTTAGGTTTATTACATATTGTGTTTAGTTTTATCCCTAACAGAGCTATATATAGTCTCAACTGTAAGTGTAATGTTAAGTTGCTCTTTACAGGACACTTCATGATCTTTCTACATAATTCATGTTTCAACTGGATGCTTCCCTTCAGTTGTCCACATTGTTTTGTTGTGACTCCTGAGGTGTGCACGAGCGACTTGCCAATACATCAGGACGACTAGAGGGGGACAGGAATAGCAAAGGGCAGGTCAAGTCACAGGAATTTGGGGCAGATAATGATACAAGACTTACATTCCGGGGAAACGACAAGGAGTACGGTTTTACCACGCAGTTAACACTTTCTGATAAGGCCTGCCCATTAATAAAATATTTGTATAATTTGAATTTCAATCTTATGTGTGTGTGTGTGTGTGTGTGTGTGTGTGTGTGTATATGTATATATATATATATATATATATATGGGAGAGAGAAAATTTGATAGATAGATAGATAGATAGATAGATAGATAGATAGATAGATAGATAGGTATGTGTATATTGTTTTGTTTATTTTTTAATTCATAAATACATTTTGTGTCATTTTCTTTGTGTTTGCTCAGTCTGCTTCATCTCAATTTAAACCTGGATTCGGACCAAAAATTAATTTTTGAGTACCATTTTTGAGTACCGGTACTTGAGTATGGTTTGCTTAAGCCCCTGGAACTGGTCTGGTTAATGTCTATCAAAAGTCAGAGCACTTATAAACACATGTATCAGGGTCCACCTGTTGTTTGGATGTCATTCATGTCCATATACAGATCGCGATGTGTCCATCAGTCCTCACACTGGGTGTGCGTTTGGATCCTGGTTTCTTCCTCCCTTCTTTTCTCTCTCTCTGTCGCTTTAATCTGGAAGACGAGCAAGCAAAAAGTGCAGGCGAATGTGTGTGCGAATGAAGAGAGATAGAGCCTGACAGGGAGGGGGATGGAGTGGTCGAGTCTCTGTATGTGTGTGTGTGTGTGTGTGGTGTGTGAAGGCTGAGCAGCACGTCAGTTCGCTGGTAGTGAGGCGTTGGGCAGCTGGAGTTTAAATGTGGTTAAGTGACTCTCGCCGGTGCAGTGTCAAGAAAGGAGCCGGAGCCGCGGCGGCCGTCACCATGAAGCACTCGCACTCGCACACTATGGACTACAGGCTGATGAGTAAGGACACTTTGTCTTTAACATCCTAGAGAAAAAAGTGTCACATGGGTTTGTTGGCTTAGTTGTTGTTTTTTTTCCCCACCTGCTCTTAGTGTATAGATGTTCAGCTCCTGCTCTTTATCTGACTCAGGTTTGCATTAAGACTAGACGTTTCTCTTTTTAGAATACTGGAGATGTATTATTTTTGTGTGGCTGTGATGATTTATTGCCTCATATGCTACATATATGCTTTAGATATCTATTTGTGTGTGTATATATATACGTGTGTGTGTGTGTGTGTGTGTGTGTGTGTGTGTGTATAAGATTTCTATAGATTTGTACCATTAAGGTCCTGGACATTAATGACTTAACATTGCTGTTTATTGCTATATATAATTGTCCCTATTATGCTGCTTTTTATTCTACACTTTGTATGAACTTTTCCTCCACTGGCGAACACGTCATCTTCTAATCTGTCAGCTTCAACAACGAAAAAAGCAACAACAAAACGATAACAAAGCTTGTTTACAGCAGTCAGGATCGGCGCTACTGTAATCGCTCACTCCGCATCAGGGACCGAGAGGCGTTCGTTTTCATTCTGTTATTAATATGGTTTTTGGAATAACTAGACGTCAAAGTATATTTTCCTCCTAATGCCAGGCTGATGTGTTCACACCGTACAAACCTCATTTACACAATGCGAAACAGACCCGTGGAGGCGTTCTGGCTGATCCGGTCAGGTTCCGATCACAATATATGCTGCGTGCTTTTGTTTTTGTTTNTTTTGTTTTTGTTTGCAATGTAGACGAATGCTATCCAATCATGAAAACGTGCACGGTGTAAATGGAGGCAAAGTTTTCAGGAAAACAAAAGTGCACCAGCTATGTAAGCACAATGCTGTTGATGATGCTGGAGGTGAAACAGTTCATATTCATGATGCTTGAGGTGTAAAAATTGCACAAAAACATGCTTTGTGTGTGAAATAAATGATCTGTCAAATAACAGCAGTGCTTTGCAGCATCCCACTGAATTTATTAACACTGAAATCACAGTCCCTAAAGGATCAATTAAAAATGTAATCAAACAACCAAACGAATGTTTATTTTATCTCCTGCAGGAAATACACACACTTTGGTTGATGGATTTGTATCATCAAATCTGGCACAAAAAAAAAAAACTGGCCATAACATTAGCAGCTTCTCCGTTTGCTAGCCGTTGATGGGGATTATTTGAGGAACATTAATGAAGGAGAAAACTCATTAGCGCTCTCTAGGCTTTAGAACAAAATAGAGTAACTGGTATGCTTTAAATATTTATGAATATTAATCATCTAGTTACACATCATACAGCCAGGGAAGAACAGGAACAGGAGTCTCTTCCAAAACATCTGGACTTTTATGCTGTAAAAATGTCCACCTCTACGTTTATTACTAAATAGCTGCACTCATTGACCATCTTATCAGGTAAACATGCCATTAGTCACCTTGTAAACAGTTATTGACTGTGGTCCTTGTGTTGCAATGCACAGTTTGTCTCCATCCGTCACTGGAAAGGGATCACCGCATGACCTGCCCCGACCAGATTTATTTGAGATTTGATTGGTGGATCGTTCTCAGTGACCCTGACATGGCAGAGCGCTGGAAGAACAGCAGTGTTGGTGTGCACACATTAGTGACACTGACTGATTGAGTAACAATCCATCACCCAGTGGATCTATAGTGCCTAATTGTGCGTCTGTGAATACTCAGTGTGTATTGCTGCTGCTTCTGATACACACTCTACCATCCCTGTTGTGAACTCTTATCAGGTAGTGGTTTTACTATAGAGCCGTCTCTACCAGGGAAACGTGACTATGTTAGTCGTGGCTACCTGTGAGTAAAGGCAGAATTCAGGGGCAGAATTATTGGCACCCGTGGTACAGGTGGTTAATAAAAGGTTATGAGGTGGTTAATGGATGGTTAGAGGCGCAACCATTTTTTTCCCAAGGAGATTAGATTGGTTAGAGGTTTGCAGAAGATGGCAATGATGTGGGATCACCAAGTCTCCAAATCTACAATTAGACGCCACGTCCATGGCAAAAAAAAAAAAGGAAATCGGAAGGCGTGCCAGGAAAGCGTTTTCTTTCATCTAACCACTAATGTATGTTCTCGGAGTTCACTAAATGTGACTGGAAGTTTGACAGATTCTCGGGACAGTGTGCGAGATAATGGATCAGTTTGACAACAAACACTCAAGGTGGGATCGGTGTGACAAGAAGGATAGTCATGCAGCAAAGAACCTCATCAACACTGTTAAGTGTGCTTGAGGATCTGTGATGTTGAGGAGCTGCTTTTGCTCCAAAT
This sequence comes from Pangasius macronema, assembly GCA_037577455.1. Lineage (NCBI taxonomy): Eukaryota > Metazoa > Chordata > Actinopteri > Siluriformes > Pangasiidae > Pangasius > Pangasius macronema. The sequence goes on from CM074956.1 coordinate 5,121,346, forward strand.
GCTCTTGTTACAATATGAGGAAGAACCAAGAGATTTTAAATCTGATTTGAAATCTGGTTGCCTCTGCCAAGAAGCTACAAGTCAGTTGTGGTTGGATAATTGTGGCATAATATATTGTGATTTTTTTTTCTTTAAAATAAGTTTACTCCAGCTTCTCTAATAGACTTCTCTAATTAGCCACAAAGACAGATTTATATCCTATTTTACCTACCTTTACCTAGGGTGTCAATAATTCTGGAGCTGACTGTCCATATCAGATGACGTACTGTTGTTGTTTGCCTAAAGGTGACCTAGTATATATTAATATATAACTGATAATATAGCATGTTGACTTAATGAGCATGCGTATTAAAGATACATGAGGTGTAAAGAGGATAGTTTGGCAATGCTGTGTCATAGCCCACTGGGTATTGCCTTCACAGCGGACGTGAACGTGTGAATCGTTGACTAAGTTGAGGATAAGAATGGGAAGCACTCGCGGCCGAGCGCAGAGATCCTCTTACAGCGTGCTGCAGGCGCAGCTCGAAATGCTACGTGTTCAGCTGACACATGTTCGTTTTGAAACTGGCGTCAGTGTTTCCTAGGATACCTGAATGTCGAGACAAGACCCTCGCGACCCCTACTGACTACTTTTGTCATGCGTTTTCCTTTAGAAGTGTTAAAGCAATCAAGGCCTGAACATTTCATCCGCTTTCTGCATTATTATATTAATGCTGGCACAGAGTGAAGTACAACCTTTCATCCTGAGGCTTTATTACGGAAAGGCATGCGGAGCACTGAGCACTATTGTCTATGCTTTATACTGGAGGAAAATCACATTCGTCAGTGTTGGTTGAACTCGAGGCTAATCCTAATGCTGTCCTGTTTTCCTGCATAATGCTCTTGTTTAATGGCTTTCGCTAAAGATTGTGTTTGGCTCGCTTTTCACGTTTGCCTTCATATACATTTTTCAGGTTGAATAGAAAATGTGTTACAAGGGATACAGGGGCTACAGATATGAATAGGAGGCACACTATTAGGATAAAGAGGAAATAGAGGAAATTACATTTGTTAGAATGTGTCACAAGGAGGGGGGCTGTGGCTTAGTGCTTAGCAAGTTTGCTTCGCACTTCCCGGGGTTGGGGGCTCGAATGCAGCCTCCACCCTGTGTGCGTGAAGCCGTCATGTTCTCCCTGTGCTTCAGAGGTTTCCTCCAGGTACTCCAGTTTCCTCTTCCAGTCCAAATACATGTGTTTTAGGATGATTGGCATTTCCAAATTGTCCGTTTTGTGTGTGTGTGTGTGTGTGTGTGTGTGTGTGTGTGTGTGTGTGTGTGTTTGTGCCCCGTGAAGGGTTGGTGCCCCGTCCAGGGTGTCCCCTGCCTTGTGCACCGACTCCCCTGGGATAGGCTCCATCCTCCCCGTGAGCCTGTATAGGATAAGTGGTACAGAGAATGGATGGATGGATACATGTTACGAGGAGCTACAAACAATAACTACCCGAGTGGGATGTTTATATAAAAGAAAGAAAGAAAGAAAAGGAATAGTCACACATATGTCAATATTTCTCTTTGTGTGTAAACCCACATACAGATATGAATAAGACTAAACAGATACAGGTAGTGGAATTGCGTTACACCCCTGTTGTATATGTGTGCGTTTTTATCCATGTATGTGCGCACAGCGATACTGATGCTTTGCAGGAAATTGTCTTAGGCAGCTCTGATTGTTCCGAAATCAGGATCATCCGGCCATGAGCCCTCTCTGATGCCCCTGAACAACACATGAATAAAGATGGTGAACGCTGCTTTATGTAGCTTAATGAAGCCCATTCAGTTCCAGACCATTTGGCTCACATCAAAAGGTGCCATGTGGAGATGGAGTGGAGCGCAGGGCAGCTGCACGTGATGGCTAACGAGACCTCAGCGGTGTGTTTAAGCAGTGCTTTGCCACTTACACACTGGCCTTAGAGGACACTCACCTTTCTTGGACCTTTATGAAATAATGCTAAAGTGATATGGTACGCCTGATTTGTGTCATTTGCTGATTATGGTGAATGAGGTTCTGGAATAAGATGCTAAGATTCGGATCTTATTATCTATCAGTTCAGTATCGCAGTACCGGATGGATCCATAGGATGAGTTGTGATGTTAAGCTAAACCTGTGTGTTCCATTTTCTCACGTATTCTTCAGTTTTGCTTGTTTCCTTGCATCTGTATGTCTGCTACAGGATGCACAAATCAGGCATTCTCTGTGCGTTATTTCCCTCCTGTTCCTGCGGTCTCCATGGCTCTGCGTACTACAGGAAGAACCTGCAGTGTAGACCGTGACAGCTGATGCTGACCAGGCGTCTCATGCTGGGTGTTTATTTTATTTTTTTTTTTCTGCTCCATTTCGTCGCCCCTTAGCTGACCATACCAACAAAACAACTCTCGGATCCTAATCTCAGTCTCGAACGCAGGAAGGAGCGAAGATATGTAAATATGTCCCTGCCTTAATGAGGGATGATTATGTGCAGAGATGTTATGAAAGCTTCATCAATGTCACTGTTTTGTTGGAGCACAGGATAAATGAGGGTCGCGCCCTGTCGTGCTTTATTTTTATTCACATCGATCACTTAAGTCTGCCAAATCGCCTAATGCCTTTTCCTTTCAATCATACTTAAAAAAAAACAATCTGTTGAGTCTGTTAATTCAAACACACTGTGTATGTCTATGTAAAGTCCAGTAGTAGTAAATCAAAGAGACTGGTGTTTATAATTACAATTCGTACAAAGATCTTCATCGGTTATACTGTAAGGTGGGAAATTTCCAGGTATCTATACCTCAAAGTGTGATAAGAACCAATAAAATCCCTTGTATTATTTAACCACTGGTCCATTTGCCTGGACTTGAATGGAAACTGAATATGTACTCTCTCTCTCTCTGGGTCTCTAAGTGATGTGCATCTTGTCATCTTCTCTGATTTTCTCTCTCTTCATCTCAGAACGCCAGCTGTGTGGCTCCATGGCCAGCTCCGGTTCGCTGTCGTCTGGCGTGACGGGGATCACTAAGGAGCTGGCCGACCTGCGGCAGCTCATCCAGTTCCCGGAGGAGATCGCCAGCATCCTGACGGAGCAGGAGCAGCAGCTGTACCGCCGTGTGCTCCCACTCGACTACCTGTGCTTCCTCACACGCGACCTGGCCAGCCCCGAGTGCCACAAGAGCCACCCACATCTCAAGGCCTCGCTATCGGCGCCCGTCATGCCTACCCAGAGTTCCCAGCACAACGTGGTTGAGGACTTGGTTGCGCGCTTCAATGAGGTCAGACCTCGGTTTTCCTAAAGTCTTAAGTCAGGTCTATGCTGTATGATTTTGCTGTTGTAGACAAATCACACATCGTAAAATAATTCTTTGAGTTGAGTTGAGATTGTCCGTCTTAGAAAGCATAATGTGAAGTGATCCATGGCGGCCGATTTAGTGCCATTGTGATCAATAAGAAAGTTCTGCCAGTGTCAGGAATTATTGATTAAAATCATAGCATGTAACCGCTGCTACCAGTCTCATCTAAAAGCCACCACCAAGAGGATGAGACAGTTGACAGGAAACTCACAGTCAGCTGAAAATACAGTAGTTGCAATGGTGAAGCCTAAATGAAACATGCCAATGGACAGAAAAATATTCCTCAAATATTTCCTCAAGCTAACCTTGAATTGTTTCTGTTTAAGCACCACATTTCCAGCATGAGTCTCCAGTCTATCTTTGGAGGATCTTCATTGTATAATCTGACGTGGAGAACACATGATTTCATTTAGCCTGGTACAGAATTTGGCCAAGATTTTATTGAGATCAGAAGGATGGTCATGTCATCGAGAAAAATGCTGTAATCACAGAGTGTAAAATCGGTTCGACTTTGTTCAGAAGTACAGGCTGTCCTGAAAATCTGCATACAGAGGAGAAATTAACACTTTTTACCAAAATGTCTTCCAAAATTTTTCATACTTTAGTTGATGATTTTTTCCCCCAAGATAGCCTTAAGAACGCCTTTTGACAAAAGAAGAACGTATTGAAATCATTCTCGTGGCTGGATCGGGAAGCTGTCGCAAGGTTGCGATGGACTTTATCAGGAAACATGGCGAGCACATCACACACCACACTGCTGCCAAACTTATTAATTAATTCAAAAAGACCGGAAGAAAAAACTCTCAAAACGAGTCTTCTATTTATGGAGACTTTTGGGACACCCTGTACTCCTGCATGTATTAATGATGGGTCAAGTGCAGAAAGACAAGCCCTTTGTCTGAAACAGTCCTGGTCAAATTCACCTCATTATTTCCACTTTCCGTCTTTAAGGGCTTTTCAAATGCTGTTTCATCTCAAGTGAAGTGTGTTTCGAATCAGTTAGCTGAAGACTCAAATCCCTATTGATCTGCCGTGCTCCTGTGTCTGCGAGTTAGCGAGCTAGCATATGACCTAGCACGTATCTTATACACTGAACGCAGAGCTGTAGCAGATGTATTTTGTGTGCCTGTATCGCTGAGTGGGTGAGCCATTCTGTTTTCAGATTTTCTGTCCGAGATCCTCGTTAACGCCGAATCTCAAAAACGAGTGGTGGAACGTCTGTAGGATTTATATGGAATTATCATTGTAAGCAGCAGATGAACTGATTCGATTTCGGAACGTGATCCAAATAGGGTCAAGGTCACAGAAAGGTCAAATGTCTGCAGTTTGTCTTCAATTGCTTCCTTCATGTTTGAAGTATATTATATTGTAAGGGAAACTCTGGCAAATATTAGTGCAAATTAGTAACAAGAAGGACTAGTTTGACTTGTTAGTGTGAGACACCATCATATAGAGCAACAGAACACGCTATATAGGATTTAGGACGCAACCAAGTGTGCAACCAATATGTTCTAGATAACAAATAGGAGGCTCTTTTTTTTTATTAGAAGCCTTGCAGTAAGGTTTACAGGACATCTGTGTAGAGGTGTACCTCAGGGCTGGGATTTCTACCTGTTCTTTTTTTTTTTTTTTCCCCTAATGTTTTCCAGTGTTTCTGGAGGTATAGTGGTATGGTTCATATAAAAGAAAAGTAGAAAAAACAAGCAAACAAACTTCCAATTTAGGCCGTGTTCACTTTAAATCTCAGTACAGATAAGAATACAGATAAGAATTGCGTTACACCCCCACAACGCACAGCTGTATAAACTTTGATGTTAAATGTTAAATGAGAACTGTAAGTCGCTCCGGATAAGGACATCTGCCAAATACCATAAATGTAAATGTAAATGTTTGAAATCCCTTATTTAATAACATTTCTACATTTTGAGATTTTTCAATCCAATATGAATATTACAGCTCAAGGTATGAGCTCATATCCACTATTGATCCTCAGAGTACCCAATCCTGCCATGTGCAGCTTCCTGTGATAGCAGTTCTCCCGCTTCTTAACACGTTTTGCTTCCTGTCTGGACATCCAGATCAACAAAGTACTGAGTTATGACAGTAATCTTCCAATCTCGTGCACAGCTTCTGCAGGATTTCAGCCCAGTGGCAACAACTACAAAGCGGATCCTCCGAGCATTTGTTTAGTCTGCTTAGCTTGCTGTAACAGCTGAATATAATGGCGTGTTAGCTAGCTTGGTTTCAGGCATGTTTGGACTAAGGAAATTTGATTTGACTGATAGATAATAACTGTGGAAATGGGATAGAAGATTTTAAGCAACTGTTTCTAGTTTCTTTATACCAAATAAATCCAAACGTGCTTTTATTACAGTTATAAATATTGGAATGTATTAAAGGTTCTGGCCAAAAAAAAAAAAAAAAGTCTCTGCTTTTGAAGCGGACACGCGAGACGTGAGAGTGACGTCATGTTTAAGTTGCGTGTCTGCCTCTCGGCTGGGGTTCATTACAATAAAACAAAAACAGAAGGAGGAAAAGTGTCTTTTATTCTGTATCATTGGTGCCGGATTTACAAACTCAAGCAGCAAAGCACAGCAGTCTCTAAAGCAAATAGGCAGGTTGCCCCTAATAATAAAAACGAATCCCGCTTATTAATTAAACAATAAAACATGAAGTGTTAAATGATTGTTGTTTTAAAATCCAGGCAGGTGAAACTAAAAAGAGCCAGTGTTTGTTTTTAGTGTCAGATATCAGATGTAGCACATTCCAAATTTAAAAGCTTCGTCCCTTTGCTTCGTAAAGGCACTAAAACAGAAAAACGTGTTTTTTTTTTCTGCAAACTGATAGGATCGCGTATATTTTTGTGGCGCACAATCCTTTTCTCGTCATGTTTTTAATCATTTAAAGAAGTGGTTCCAAGACTATACCTAAAGCTAGTCATCATGTCGTATTGGCTGGCCTTGATCTAATCGTTTACAGCCCTATCAGAGACAGCCACGGTCCCACAGTTTGCTTTAGTTTGTTGACGATTTCAAAAGAAAATCTCTTTCATATCTTGTATTTTGTATCTGTTATTGATTATGATAAAAATGAAAAATGAGTCGTTCCTCTTGCCTGGATTTTGAAACCGCAATCAAAGAACAATTCACGTTTTATTGTTTTTAATATCTGTTACTTACACGAGTATAGAATGACCAAAAAGTACATGGAGCCAAAACACTTCTGTCAGTCAGTCTTGCACCTCCACCGATTGCGGTATTTACCTCATAAGACTCTACAGCGATCCTGCATTTCCCCCAGTTCAGGGATATATAACTGTCCCTGAACCACATCGCCGTGTGGCACCGCTGCGTAATCTGCAGGATCACATAACAGGAATCTGTCTCGTCCTCATGCCATGAACCCTCATGTCCTTTCCGAACTGGCAGCTATGTTCCTCCTCGTTGGAATCCTGAGTGTGTCAGGGAGGTTTCACTATTCTCTGGAGTCACTGAAGAGTTGAGGGTTGATCAGAGGAATGCAGTTGAGGTGATATGAGCTCAGCCAGTTCCTGGTCCTCCCGCGTTAAACATCCTCCATCAAACAGCACCGACGGAGCTGTTTATGTAACCAGGGAGCTTTTTTTTCGCTAAAGCACATGAACGTTTCTTTTTAGAGCATATAAAATATTCAGGGGAATGACACATTTTGGGCAACTGCTTGGTTTCTTGACCCTATTTGTCTGTTTAACAGAAGGTTTTATTGGCGTAAGAGATAGCTAGCATGTCATCTTTTATTAACTTTTAGTTTAGTCTTAAGCGTTTTGAGGGACAGTGTGGAGTTTCATAACTATCGCTCTGGAAAACAGAGCAAATCCGAACCCTAAACCACCAACCTCTTCGCAACAGCATTTCACCCCCTCAGCCTCATTGAGGAATGTGAAATGCAACACAGCAGCAGATGAATGCACAGCAGACACGAATTACCTTTAACGTTTACCTTCTCTCACCCCAAAGCCTACTCTGTATCAGATAGAAAACTGAGCGCAACATTAGCGTCAGCTCTAAGACAATCTGTCCTTCAGCTCTATTTATTTTTAACCATGGCTTTCAGAGCACTAAATCACAAAATGAATGGCTCTCATTTCCACGCTTGTTTCCTCAGTGGCATTTAATGGAGGGACTAATATTTCAGCTTCAGTAGGGAAAAATAAGCGATGGTCTAGTTCTTTAAATGTCGTCGTCATTAGCTAAAATGAAGGCAAAGGGTACGTTCGCACATCGGAGATGAGATGTCATTAAGCGTTCCACTTCACCTTTTGTTATGGCACCTCCTTTATTTAGAGCATTGTATTTAGTAAGTGCTTTTTGTGTTTGTAGGTCAGTTCGTGGGTAACCTGGCTTATCCTGACTGCTGGCTCAATGGAAGAGAAGAGAGAAGTCTTTTCATACCTCGTTCATGTAGCCAAATGCTGCTGGAATATGGGCAACTACAATGCCGTGATGGAGTTCTTGGCAGGTCTTAGGTATGGCTTCACAGTGCTTGGTCAAAAAAAAAAAGAAACAGCCAGACATTCTTCTCTGTGAATATTGCAGCTTGTTTAGAAGAGTGAGGTACATTCCTCGTGAGTCCATTTCAGCTATTTGTGATGTTTTTTATGTGCCGGGGAATGAAGTTTAGCACTCTGTTGTCCTCTAGATCTCGCAAAGTTTTGAAGATGTGGCAGTTCATGGACCAAGCAGACATCGAGACCATGCGAGGCCTGAAGGACGCCATGGCCCAGCACGAGTCCTCGTCAGAATACAAGAAAGTGGTGAATCGCGCCCTCAACATCCCCGGCTGTAAAGTAGTGCCCTTCTGTGGAGTGTTTCTCAAGGAGCTTAGCGAGGCTCTCGACGGAGCGGCGAGCTTGATTGGACTGCGTCCTGCTTTCGATTCTCAAGAGGACTCAATCGAGGTAAGGGCTCATCCCGTTAATGACCATTACAAGAAATTTAATCTCTCTGCATGAAATTAATGTTTGAACAGGCCATAACCATTATTAAACTCTGCTTAATGTTCTTATGGCTGGCTGCGGTCGAGAGATGATTTTCTTACCACCTTCATAAAAGCCAGCTTAAAAGCCTCCAGAAAAAGCCTTCAAATTGATTTAACTGTAAAACACACACACTTGGTCATTTTAATGGAAGTCTAATCATCCTTCACTGTGCTTGAGCCTGGACCAGTGGGGGCTTGGCCATAGGGGCGACTCGGGGAGAGACAGATAATGATAGAGTTTTTCAGGGTCGTGGGATTTTTAAGTGGTTTTTAAAAATTTTCTGTGGCCGGCAATATTTTGTTTTATAGCAAATAGTCAGAATTAGATTTAAGAAATTACCACAAACAAGCTCTAAGTGTAAGTGCAGACACTGTGACTATGATGAACAGTACCATTTCTGTTGTAAGATATTTTGCAAGGATAATTTCAGAAATGCGCGCGCACCACAGTTTCCCATGCAAAGGCTTAAAAAAAAAAGAACATTTTTGGCTAGCATCAGGTCTTTAATGTGGGTTTTGAGATGTAGTTGGGATGGAAATTTTGCTCCTGTGTGTGCACCTGGCACATTGTGAGAAACATACCTGGTGTGTTGACCACAGTTAAACGTAGGTACGTCTAAAGCTGCACAAACAGAGCTGCCAGACTTTATGCTGGATGAATGTGTGAACTGCCCGTTACTCTAAATATTCATTAGATAGTAGTCTATAGCAGTAGTAGTCTAAGTGTGATAGCATCTTGACTTAATTTTTTGAGGCTATGTTGTTATTAATGCTGTCCTGCCCCACCAAAAGCAAACGTCAGAACATCAGATGCATTTTCGTGACTTTGTTCTTCTCTGTGTTGCCAGTTTGTGTCTGATTACAATGGGCAGCAGCATTTCCTGCAGCGAGTGGGAGCTGATGGGCTGCACAGTTCGGAGAAGGAGGCCACCGTCAGCAACATCCTGCAGACCATCCGCAGCTGCAATCGCAGCCTGGAGGCCGACGAGCCGGAGGACGCCTTCAGAGACAGGAGCAAGAATCAGTGAGTGTCTGCTTTATTGCTGTCAGTTTAAAAGCCAGTGGCTGTACAGACTAGACCTAGGCACCTAGTGTCTTCCCAGTAAACTGTGGCCGCCAAAAAAGGACATTTGTTTAGATTCAAACTGTCCATTCACGCCATGTGGTTTGTGCATTCACTTAGTTATTCCTGGATGCTTGACATTTACCATGTTGAACTGTTTGCTGACCTAGAACTGATAGGAGACAAGATTTTATTTGTTTATGGATAGTTTTCATTCAGCTGTGACTAATACATCACTGCATTTCATTCTGTCCAAAGTACCAATTATAAAAATTGATATTTTGATATTTATCAGCTGCTAAACAGGAAATATTTCATTTTACAGGACGAGTACTTCTTAAGGTTATTCTTAGTAGATAATTAGTATTAGTTGAGAGTTTTTTTTATTCTCCAGCAGAGAAAGAGAGCGCTGGTGCTTGATCTCTGTTTGTCCTCAGGACCGGCGCTCACGTGTCTTTGGGAGGAAAGAGTGCACCCTGGTTATTAATGTGGTGTCAGAATGGGGCTCTGGCTGGATTTTGTCATTCCTCGTGTTTGTTGCCTCGTTCCTGATGTTTTGAAATCTCAGGAGAGGGTCTTAATCTTCAGGTGTTGGTCTGAACTGAGCTTCGTCTTGCTCTTCTGTAAACTGTGCTTGATGTCTCTTGGCGTTTCTTTCTAAAGAACAGTTTATCCTCCCTTGCAGACAAAAAAAGATATTTTGAGTACAAGTTCAAGTTTACTGTCATTATTACTTTCATCCAAGTGGAAATGAAATGCGAGATCCATTTGTTTTGAGGTCCAAGGTGATCATGCTTTAAAGCTGAGGATTATGAACTATTGTTTATATCTGTCTTTCTTCCTTTTTTTCCTTGCTCTTTGTGGCTCCATCACGCCTGTCTGTAAGGAGAGGCTCTGAGTCAGGCCGTGTCCTGTAAGTTGTTGCACTTGTGAGTGTTTCAAAGATTGAAAGATTGAGTGTCATGATTCTGCTATAATGTGTGCAAATGCATGCTACGCTGCTAACCTGTGTCGTGTTGAAATCCTGCACTTCATTCTTTGCTTTCGAGCTGTGAAGCCGATTAAATACCCGCTTTGTGTGTTTCCTTAAAAGACTAATTTACTTCGCAGCAGAATAAGGCAGTGACAACTAGAGGTGTAAACCTCAGGTGTCCACACAATACTGTATGATTTTTAACCAGTTGATTTTTTTGACTGGTTGTTTGTCTTTTTCAATAATAAATGATTTATTATTTTTGCTTCATAAATCAATAATTTCAGCGGATTTCCTTTTAAATCAATGCATCGACCCAAATCATCATATCGTAACACCTCTCTTAACAACATTTAATACAAATATCTGGTTAATTATCTGAGGTGCTTCTTGTCTTAATTGCGTTTTATATTTATCCTCTCACACAGATTTCTAGTTGGAGACCTTTCTGATTCGGAAGGGGATTTGACCGAGCAGCCGCGAGAGTCGGACCTGCCGAGCCCGGAGGAACCTGAAGGCGCTTTCAGTCATGGGACAGAGGTGGTGCCCTGGTACGTACTCTCACTATCTGCTGATATGCATCGCTTCCTGCTGCAGGGTGCCACCGTCATCCACTACGAGCAGGAGAGCCACTTCACAGCCCGCTGCCTGCTGCGCCTGCAGCCTGACAACTCCACCCTGACATGGATCAAACCCCCGAGCAGCCGGAGCAGGGGCATCGTACCTGACTCTCTCCTTCAGGGCCAGGCGGTTGTGTGTGGCCTCACCGAAGGAGTCCTTGACCTGAGTGCCGTCAAGGCTGTGTTTATGGGCCATCCGGGGATCGATATCAATGTAGTGCGCGTCCAGCATAAGCTGTGTGGTCTAACTGCTGAGGAGAACGGAGTCACGCTGCTCTATGGGCTGCACACCACCGACAACAGGCTCCTGCACTTCGTGGCACCGCGGCACACAGCATCCGTGCTGTACGAGGGCCTGCGCGAGCTGATCAGTGCCATCAGGAAGATGAAGAGGTTCCCAGACCAGAGGTTGCAGTGGCTACGTAGGCAGTACGTCAGCCTCTACCAGGTATGTTACCGACAGGAGCACTCTGAAATGAAACTTTCTCTCAAAAACCTTGTTGCTGACAGTGAATGGAAGGCCAGGAGACGGCAGCTAGATTTGCGAGAATGTTAGCTTTTATTGACAGCTGCAGAAGGAATGTGCTAACAGCTAGCTACACAGCATACTGTAATATTCAACATGCAAAATCCTGTCATTCCTTTGGGACATTCTTGGGGCAGTGTTAGCAGAGGAAGGAACCTCATCCTTATGGGGATATGTGATCATTCAGCCACAAGAGCATTAGTGAGGTCAGATACTGATGTTGGATGAAGAAGCCTGGGGTGGAGTCGGCGTTCCAGTTCCTCCTAAAGGTGTTCAGTGGGTCTGAAGTCAGGGCTCTGTGCAGGACACACGAGTTCTTCCCCTCCAGCCTTGTCTTGCTTTGTGCACAGGGGCACTGTCATGCTGGAAAAGGTTTGGGCCACTTAGTTCCCGTGAAGAGAACCACATATGGGTGTGATGGTCAGATGTTCACAAACTTCATAAAGCAAGCTAAAATGCAAAGGGATGTGGTTGAGTCCAAATCTTTGGGATATTTAAATGTAAAATTGGGTAAAGAGCAAATCTTTTGAATGTAGTACAGTAATAAAATACAGTATGTATCTAAATATAGTAACAAACTACAGCTGCTTGAGTACTTTCTACCTCTGCGCAGAGACATGTCATTTTAGAAAACATAATATAAGTGAGTTCAATTTGTTTGGAGCTTGTCCACTTCATATTTTTTAGACCATAAAGAAACCTGAGAAACATTTGAATTAGCCAAAGTACAGATTGCATGTTTATTTCCTATAATCCTGTTTATCCTTGTTAATGTTCTTGTGTTGTTTGTCTGCTGGAGTTAATCTCTTTCTCCGTTTCTCCTCCTAGGAGGATGGTAAATTTGAAGGTCCGACGCTGGCTCAGGCCATTGAGCTGTTCGGGGGTCGGCGCTGGAACATGGGCTCGGCCAGTAGAAGCACGGAGAAGACCACCGCTCAGAAGAACAGCCCACTGGGCATAAGCACCAATGCCAAGAAGAAGAAGAAAGCCCTCGTGAGGGTAAGCTGTAGCATACAATCTCCTTGTTTATGTAACTGCATGACTTGGCTCTGATGGTTTATTTGATGCGCTCAGGGGGACAGCGGGGATGGAACTGATGACGAGATGATCTCACGCAAGGCAAAAAGCTGCAAGGAAGTCCTGAGCAGGAGGTCTTCAGATCCATTGGACAGTGTGGAGCAGGAGGAGAATGGTGAGAAAAGTAGGGTCTTTTTTAGGTGGCTTTTGTAGCTGATTTTAAATATATCAGCTTTATTGTTTATATGTGAGGTCGTCTGGGGAAAAAAAAAATACCTGTCGGGTGATGCTGCAGCTGAATTTAGACAAAAATAGTTGGTACCAGTTGGTTTGAATACTTCAGAAACTGCTGATCTTCTGGGATTTTCACACACAGCAGTCTCTAGAGTTTACACAGAGTGGTGCGAAAAACAAAAACCATCCAGTGAGAAGCCGTGAGCCTCGTTGATGAGAGAGGTCAGAGCAGAATAGCCAGAGCTGATGATGACTCAAATAAGCACTTTGTACAACCGTGGTGAGCAGAAAAGCATCTCAGAGATGCATCACAACACGTCGAGCCTTGAGGTGGATGAGCTACAACAGCAAAACACCACATCAGGCTCCACTCCTGTCAGAGAAAAACAGAAATCTGAGGGGCACAGACTCACTGAAACGGGATAGCTAAAGATTTGTAGACTTTATATTTTATTTATTACATGTTTAAATTAATTGCATATAGTTTATATCATTGACTGCAAGACTTTATTTATTGCGTAAGTTAAGTTTAGTCATAAAGCAAGTCATATAGCAAAAGCTATAAAAACAAATCCTTTAAAAGCTCGACAGGGGAAAAGGCCGAGTTCTTTCAGACCTTTTGTAAGAAGGGAGTCGGGTGAAATCAGTATCATTGTGCTCACTGTTTTTTTTTCCTCTTTAGAAAAGCACTTGCTAGAATTACCAGAAAGGGATAATGTGAGATAATGTTGGTCTTCTTCACGTCTGTAGACGACTCCAGCCCCTTAGGAACCACTGGATTCTCCTTCTCATCTAGCACCAAAACCCAGTCCCCTGGAACGTCCTCCTTCTCCTCCCCCTCGTGCTCATCTTCTGTAAACAGCTCTACCCCCATCCGGCCACACTCCTCCCCTGTCCTCCCCTGCACCTCCAAAAGCCAACCCGGGTAAGACCTCTCTCACGTTACTGAACACGCCGGAGTATCTGACGTGTGTGATTACACTGAGCTCGGCTGAGTGTATAGGTCATGCCTATAAAAATGGACCTGTTTTGTAATGGATCAGTGGTACACACTTGAAACAGCTCAGTGTATACTGTTTTAGATTTCTATATGCTTAAAAATTCATTCACTGTTCAATAATAAACAGAAGACCACGTAGGTGTTAACTTTATTTTGTCAAGCGCTGAGGGGAAAAAGAAACCTTGCGTGATCAATTATAAAGCACGTGAACTCTCACTGAAAGGATTTCCGAAGCTTTTCCACTCAGTGTCAGATGGTTCATGTACTGAAGCACTTGAACTCAAGTTTAGATCCACAATTCTAGCAAGCATCTTTGTGTTTTTTTAAAAATTTTTAATTGAGTTGATTTGCTGTGCGATGCATGTATACTGATTAAACTGGCCATTATACATCATGACTGTAGTTTCCTGTGAATAAATCCATTATATAGACGTGTGATCATATCGCTACCTGTGACACAAACACAGAGGGAAGAACCTGATCTACTCATGCTGCTCATTTATAGCTGTCAAGCTGGCATAGAAGAGACATTGTATTCCAGACACCAGCCTGAGAAACTAACAGCTTGTATATGTCTAAACAGAGATTTTAACACACTTAAAAACAGTTGGAGAGCACAAGCATGTCTCCAGCGTATACAAGATGGAAAGAAAATGTTTTTTTTTTCCTTTTACGTTTACACTTTATTGTTTACACTTGATGTGTTTGGAGTAATATTAATCTGAAACTCTTGACACAACCTGGGCACACAGCCAAACACACCTCTGTGCATTACACTTGCCCATAAACCTCGTTTCTGCATCGCGACACAGACAGAACTATAAAGCACCTGAACAGATGTTGGGAGAACTAGATTGGGAATTAAGTGTTTTATTGCATGAAACATTCATCACGGTTTAATTTTTTATCCTTTGGGATTTGAAACAGTTCATGCTCAGTGTTTCAGCCGTTCTGTCCTCAGGGCTTGGAGCAGCAGAAGTTGGCATGGGCGGGGAAAAGGCTGCTTCCGTGGTTTCCAGAACCTCATGATCTCAGACAGCATCATGAGCTTCGTCGAGTTTGTGGAGCTCTTCAAGTCATTCAGGTGTTACGCCTTTCCTGCTTCTGATTTCCCTGTCAGCTGTGTGTGTGAGACCGTTGGCTGAGTGATCCTCGTCTTAAGTGTTGTTACAGTAGCTTTAAAGGGACTATAAACATTAATTTTTGTCTTGTACATATCTGTTTTGCAGTATTCGTAGTCGGAAGGATATAAAGGAACTGTTTGACACGTATGCTGTGCCCTGCACCCGCTCAGGCCCGGATTCGGTGCCTCTTTACACCACACTGAGAATTGACGACAAAATAACAGGGCTTCAGCCCGACCTAGGTTTGTGCTGATATAGTTTTGCTCCCCATCTTCTAACCACCATCTTTTTTTCTTTTTTTGTGATTATTGAAGCATGGTGGCTTAGTGGTTAGCACGTTTGCCGCGCACCTCCAGGGTTGGGAACTTGATTCCCACCTCTGCCCTGTGTGTGTGGAGTTTGTATGCTCTCCCTGTGCCATGGGGGTTTCCTCCGGGTACTCCGGGTTCCTCCCCAGTCCAAAGACATGCGTTGTAGGCTGACTGGCATCTCTAAATTGTCCATACTGTGTGAATGGGTGTGTGAATGTGCCCTTCAATGGGTTGGCACCCATCCAGGGTGTCCCCTGCCTTGTGCCCCAGGCTCCACTATACTGTGTAGGATAAGCAGTTAGGAGAATGGATGGATGGATGGATAATCCACAGTACACAGAAAAGCAACACGTACAAAAATGCTTGACAGTAAGAGTGTGGATGTGCATTTCAATGTGACTTAAATATGAGGAAAATGCAAACACAGAGCTTGCAGCCAGGCTTTCTGCCAGTCCTGGGAAATAAGCTTGCAACTTGCTTGTGCAGAACCCTAACTGCACTGCACTCCAGTATCCATCAGGAACAATTCACTTCCATTTGTATTGCACTTCTAACAACAGATATCCTTTACTCTTTTACTCTGAGACCTGTTAATTCCTTTACTCTGTGGAAACTGACACTGATTAAAGCACCACACCCTCCTGCAGACCTGCTGACCCGCAACGGCTCCGACCTCGGCCTGTTCATCCGCACCCGCCAGCAGATGTCAGAAAACCAGAAGCAGATTTCAGACGCCATTGCCGCTGCTAGCATCGTGACCAACGGCACAGGCGTTGAACACTCCTCACTGGGTGTGCTGGGCCTCGCCATCCCACAGCTCAATGACTTCCTGGTCAACTGTCAGCGAGAGCACCTGACCTACGATGAGATCCTGACCATCATCCAGGTCAGCAAAAGTACTGTTTCCCAGATGGCCTTTTAATCATGGTGAATTAATACAGCTCTTTAGTGTGTTGCAGATGCTTGATGGGTAAAGATGTAAAAGCTTTAAACCATGTATCATGAGTTTGTAGGTTTGAAGGCTTTGAATAAAGACACACACACACATAACGTTCTGAACTTTAGAGCTGGAACTGTCTGTGCCGGATAAAGTGCTGCTACTTAATACTACTTAATGCTCAACCATCGTGTTGTATTTCCTTTCTCTTCACAGAGGAGAGTCATTGATTGGCAGTTAGAGAATACTGAGTTCTTTAGAAATCACTAGGGAACATCAAATACCTGAACTCTGATGTAATTACAAGTGTAATTTCTTTCCATTTAACTGTAGAAATTCGAGCCTTCTTCGAGCATGCGCCAGATGGGCTGGATGTCCTTTGAGGGCTTTGCCAGGTTTGTGGCTTGTTCTCTGACTCACTTTAAAAAAAAAATTCCAGTGCACATTGCAGAAAATTTACATTCTCATACCAGAACTGAAATAACAAATGATTAAAACTTTCAGAATCCAAACACCAATAAGTCAGTCATCCTGTTAAAGGAACAAAAGCAGAGTAATGGGTGACGTCTTATTTCTTAAGGTTCCTCATGGACAAGGACAACTTTGCCTCCAAAAACGAAGAGTCTCAAGTGAACTCGGATGAGCTGCAGTACCCGCTTTCATACTACTACATAGAATCGTCACACAACACGTACCTCACCGGCCACCAGCTGAAAGGAGAGTCCTCAGTGGAGCTGTACAGTCAGGTCAGAGCAGCTTAAGAACCTCTCTGAGGGATGAGATCTGTGTATTACAAGATGTCTTATTACATGACACCATACTTGAAATATGATTAATGTATCCCGTGTTTTTGTTTTTGACCATCACACCCATATGTGAGCCTTCTCCAAACTGTTGCCACAAAGCTGGTAACACACACTTGTCTAGAATGCTGTATGCTGTAGCATTACAGTTTTCCTTCACTGGAACTGAGAGACCCAAACCTATTCCGCAATTACGATACCCCTGTGCACAAAGCGAGCTCTGTGAAGACATGGTTTGATAAAGCTGGAATGGAAGAACTCGAGTGTCCTGCACAGAGCCCTGACCTCAACCCCACTGAACACCTTTGGGATGAACTGGAACACCGACTGAACCCCAGACCTCCTCACATCCCAACATCAGCGCCTGACCTCAGTAACGCTCTTGTAGCTGAATGAGCACAAATCCCCACAGCCACGCTCCAGAATCTAGTGGAAAACCTTCCCAGAAGAGTGGAGCTTATTATAACAGCAAAGGAGGGACTAAATTTTGGAATGGGATGTTCAACAAGCACGTATGGGTGCGATAGTCAGGTGTTCACAAACTTTTGCCCATATGATATAGGTGTCTTTGCATTTCATGTGACATCACACTGAATAACTGCAGCAATTTTGAGGACCAAACAGGGGACAGACTGCAGCAATGTTATTGTGTCTATGCTTAATTAAGAACACTTAGGATGATTTATTTATGCTGATATAAAAAATTAATGCATTGCATTCTATATCTGATGAAACAGATTTCTGAGACTCCTGGGGGTTCCACACTTTGAGAACCGTGGCTCTAGGCTGTTACTATAGTAAATGATACTACGTGATTTTTCCAAATGCACTTAAAACTGCCATTTTAGCTGTGGCGATGGGGAAGAGTTGGGGGATCGGTGCCTTGCTCAAGGGTCTCACCTCAGTCGTGGTATTGAGGGTGGCAGAGAGCGCTGGTCATTCACTCCCCCACCTACAATCTCTGCCGGACCCGAGACTCGAACCCACTACCTTCAGGTTCACCTTCGGGTTCACCTTCGGGTTACAAGTCCGTCTCTCAGACCATTAGGCCACGACTGCCCCCCTCTAGCTCCCTTCCTCCCCTTGATCTAACCTCTGGTGCAGAACAGTACTAAATGTGCTTTTATACATAATATGCTTTGTAGGTGCAGCCCTCAGCTAAAGTAACAGCTTCTTCTTTGCAGGTGCTGCTGCAGGGATGCAGGAGTGTCGAGCTAGACTGCTGGGATGGCGATGATGGCATGCCGGTTATTTACCATGGGCACACACTAACCACCAAAATCCCCTTCAAGGTCTGTTTTTGGGGAAAAAGTTGTCATTTTTCGATCTGGGAATCTGAGAATACTCTTGCTTCTCGTAGTTCTCAGTATCTTTTTTTGATAGTCCTCTATTTGCTCCCAAAGGATGTGGTGGAAGCCATCAATCGCTCTGCGTTCGTGAACTCCGAGATGCCCGTCATCCTGTCCATCGAGAACCACTGCTCTCTGCTTCAGCAGCGCAAAATGGCCGAGATCTTCAAGGTGCGCCATCTCACCATGCTTAGTCCCTGAAGCATTCTTAACTGCAATCTTATATATATAAAAAAAAAAATTCTCACCTAATGACTTCCTGTATTTGTTTGTGACTTGAAGGTGGTGTTCGGAGAGAAGCTGGTAACCAAGTTTCTGTTTGAGAGTGATTTCTCTGATGACCCATTGCTCCCCTCACCTTGGCAGCTAAGGGGCAAGATCTTACTCAAGAACAAGAAACTAAAGGCCCATCAGGCCCCCGTGGACATTCTAAAGCAAAAGGTGGATAGATATACACATTGTTCAAAGCGTGATGGTAGTCACAGAGAATATACTGCATTACTGTATATACACTGCGCTTGAATTTTGGAAAAAACTTGTGAAGTCATGATCGAGAAGTGCAGCCTCTAATTTTACAGGCTTGGACTGAATAAGTGGTAGTGCGATTTGCGATTTTTAAGATCCACTCCTTATAAACCTTATACCTGCGTGGTCTTTCCTATCTACTCTCGTTATTAAGACTTACTACATCGTCAAAGTAAAAGACCTCCTTTAATTTTTCAGGCACTCCAGCTAGCGCACATGCAAGCGCAAGCCAATAACTGCACAGTCGCCGCTGGTTCTCTTGGCAACAATGAAGAGGAAGAGGAGGAGGAAGACGAGTATGACTACGACTACGAGTCACTGTCTGATGGTAGGCTTGGTTTGCACCTCAGAGTAGGATTTGATAGGACGTTGAGTCTGTTTAGTATTTACTAACCCACTCCTTTCCCCGTCCTTTCCCATGTTAAAAGCTAAGTTACATAGAACAGCGTCTTTTTTTTTTCTGAAGCATGTGGAGTTACTCATCTTAATCGTCTTCCTTCCTGCCTTCCTCCCTCTCCCTTGCCCTTTTCTTTTCATCTCTCCCCTCTTGTAGCTGATGTCCTCAATGCTTCCACTGCCTCTTATAGCCAGGAAGGTAAACCGCGTATGTGTGTGTGTGTGTGTGTGTGTGTGTGTATGTGCATGTGCGTGCATCTCGGTTTTATTTATGTCCACTCCGTATTCTGTGATCTGCTTTGCTCTGTATGAGGCCTTGATTTGCGCAGGTGAAGCTCTATAGGAACTGAGTGGTACTGATGAAAAGAAGCGCATTGCCTGTGTGTTTGGTTTAATGGCTAGAGCAGTGTTGTGACTACGCTAAAACGGCTGGTGTGGTGTGTAAACATCAAGCTTGCCCCCCCCCCCCTTCTCCTTCCCCCTCCCCTCTGTCCACACTCTTTTGAAAACGATGTGACCTTGCTAGCGGCACTGGCTCATCGGAGAAAAAAACAAAGCCATCTGGTTTCTCAGGCCCCGCCGTGCTCCTTCTCTGAAAAAGAGACGGGGGATTCTTTCCTTTCACTTTGCCCATTCCCATCCGGCACTCCCCAGGGACCCAATCCAGCATGCAATCGAATCGCAGTGAAATAACTTTCGACTGTTTTTTTTTTTTTTTAATTGTTTTATTTGTATCTGCCTCGCCGGTGTCGTTATTGCTTTGAAGCCTAATTTAAAAGGAAATCTGTGCTTACGCTTTCTGTGTCTGTATGAGCATCTATGTGCGGCCAAAGCAACGCAAACTTGCCACATTATTTCTTCCACCTTCACTCACAGATAACATCCTGGATGACAAGCCGGAGGGGAAGTCGTCGACCGAAAAGCTTCAGTACGAGTCCAACGACGAGATGCCAAAGAGGGTTAAGAAAGCGGGGAGTAAGGGAAAGGTAGGCTTGAGCTTCTCTCTATCTCTCTCTCTCTCTCTCTCTCTCTCTCTCTCTCCCTCTCTCTGTGTGATCTGCACTCTCTTTAGCGTGGTTGTGTGTAAAGGATGACATGCGGCCTGGTTCTTTACTGTGCTTGTGCAGATGTTTGACATGGAGCTGGGGGAGGAGTTCTATCTGCCACAGAATGAGAAAGAAAGCAGGCAGATTGCACAAGAGCTCTCAGACCTCGTCATCTACTGCCAAGCAATCAAATTCCCAGGTAGGTGCAGTCTCGGATTAGCGTTGATGTGAACATAACAATCATCCGTCATATTTTACAGCTGCAGTGTAGTTAAAAACCCATTTGCTAACCCTTGATTTCTCACAATGATCTATGCTTGTTAAATTATGAACACCTACAAAACACTCATCAGGGACATTGGAAATTCCCAAAAGCATCATAACGTTAAGATGTGTCTCAGCCTCTGAAGCTCCACCCACAGACTATGGAGTATTCATATATTTTGTACACTTGTCTGGCCACAAGCTTCAGAATCTTGAACGTTGCAATTTGCTCTCTACGCTTCCGTGTATTCATGCTTCAGACAGGAATAGAAAGTTTCGAACACTGTGATACAGTGAACCAAAGTCTTGCTCTATACTAGTGGTCTGATTTTTTTCGAGTACCGTAGTACAGAAACTAAGTTCTTGATAAGTATTCTTTTGTGTCAAAAAGTGGTGAGTAAATGCAATAATCTTTGAGTGTTTGCTATGTGGTTAATTTTGAATGTCAGTCGAATTGGACACATTGTTTCTTCCAGGCAACGCAGGCTGTTGATCACGCTTAGTGACCTAACGCATCGGAGTCTAGCCAAAGCTACAGGTCTGGCTTGCAAGACTAAATTAAGATCATCTTATCCGTTAGAGGAAGTGTTCGATGTGATGTTTGCTCTCAACAAATTCTTGCTAACAAAGTCAAAACTCCTTTGAGTCGAGTCTCACAATTGCACAACTGTTATTTGTGTTACTTCCTGCCATTCTTTAGTGTTGGCTTTCCTAGTGTGGCCTGCTGCCATAACGATATAGCAGCAATGATTACGAAGTGACGTCTCATGTGGCCCTATATTTCAGACATGGCCTCTTTATACAAATAGGAGGCATTGATTTTCATGGACACTTGTCTGAGCAAAGGCTGTAGTAGTGTAGTGAGTAGCGAGTCCTGATATTGCCTTTGCACTAGCTGTGCTACGAGCATGTTAAGACAGTAGAGACTCCCATGGCGGTAAATTAGAATCAGGTGCTCAACTTGAATGGAAATATCATCAGTCCCTTGAGCAAAGGCTAAACAAACAAGCAGCTCCAGTCTAGTGGGAGCCTGAGGACACCAATGTCCTCCGGCCCAAACCCTAATGCTCCTGTGTGTGCTTGTGTCTGTGTGTGTGTGTGTATGTGTGTGGGAACTAGGCCTCTCCACCCTCTCCTCATCAGGCTCTAGCAGAGGAAAGGAGCGCAAAAGTCGAAAATCCATCTTTGGCAATGCCCCAGTCCGTGGGAGCCCTGGTGAGCCGGTGACGCTGGTGCGCGGCTCGGGGAAAGGTACTGCTGCACTGTGCACGGCTCACACAGGAAACAGAACACCCACTTAGAGCGCCCTTGGGAAAAGGTCGCTTAACTTTTCCACCCCTTTAAAAGTCCCCCAAAAGCACATAAAAAAAAGTCTTCTCTCACAGCACGCTTCCAGGAAGTGGCTCTTGGCATGAGTAAATGCGCTGATAGGAATTTACATTCGCTTGATCCCATTTTGGACATCAGCATTCAGACCGTTTATATGCTCAAGACACTAGAATGCAGTAGCTAACCACTTGACCTGCGTAGTGCCAGTTCAGCTATGCAACCGGTAGTGCCAAGGATGGCGCAGATATGATTTATAGCTCGTAAGATTTGTTAGTCTTCAGTTAATGTTTATCCATTTCACCTTTTATAGCAGAAAGGGAACAATGTACTGCAGCACTCGTATGCTTAAATGGCAGTCGTTTAGGAAATAATGGGACAGATGGTGATGTAGGTGGGCACCTTTTGCCTTTCACTGCAATTGGAATGAAATCTTTAAATGCCATTTTCTCCCCTGTCAGTTTTTTATCCCCCCTGGGGATAATCAGACTTTAAAATGCTAGAACCTGTACATATAAAAGGGAAACATATTTCACTTCAGGAAATCCTGTACTTTTCAGAGCTATTTCAGAACATGCTCACTTTCTTTGCTTGTGTTGCTTAATTACGTTTCTCTCGTTTTGATCCATCTTTGTCATCTTGCTGCGCCCCGTTTCCTTGCAGCTGGTATGGATGGCACAAGGGCAAGCTGGGAGGAGCAGACAATGCCAGCGGCAGGCACAACGCCTTCATTGAGCGCCATCATCCGCACACCCAAGTGTTACCACATCTCATCGGTGAATGAGAACGCTGCCAAGCGTCTGTGTCGTCGTTACTCTGCCAAACTGATTGGGCACACCGAGCGCCAGCTGCTGCGCACCTACCCTGCTGCCACCCGCATCGACTCTGCCAACCCCAACCCCCTCTGCTTCTGGCTGCATGGTATCCAACTCGTCGCCCTCAACTACCAGACCGATGGTGAGTAGCCCTCTTACAGCAGCTATCAAAAATTATAAACATTATAAACAATTTTTAAGCTAGGTTATACTGCACTAATATCAGTGACAGTTTGTTTTTTTACGGAAAGTAGTTCAAATAAAAGTAAATATCTGATGATAATCATCTATTATTAATAATGCATTCTTGAATAACAAGTCAAATGTTAGCTTTTTACAACTCCTGAAATATTAACAGCTCTTTGTATTACATTCAGAGCCCTATTTTATGACCTTTCAAAAATAATTGCCAGCTTTCTGCCTGGTGAATTGATGTTTAATGGATATAATTTGCAAGCACCAGAGCAAATGCAGCTGGAAGTGAAATGATGATATGAGGTTCTCAGAGAGTAAACTGAAAAGGGGCTTTTCTGTGGCTGGGAGGGATGGCGTTACTCTCTCCCCTGTCAATCACAGCAACAGTAGCCAGTCGTATGTGTCTGGGAGCTCTGGTATGTGGAAGAGGGCAGATAGCATTTTCCTCCAAGTGTTCAGCTGTTCTGGGATGTAGCAGGGACAGAAAGGAAAGGTACGCTGGCTGACTTGTGTGTCTCAGAGGAAGCATGTGCTAGCCTTCACCCTCGCCAGTTTGTAATTGTCGATAGGCAATAGGGGAAAGCTAGCAAGGGGGTGTGAATTGGCAAATTGGGAGGAAGAAATTTGTACAATAAAATAAAATCGTAATTGTTCACGTGCAGATCTGCCCATGCAGCTGAACGCTGCTCTGTTCGAGGTGAATGGTCACTGTGGCTTTGTCCTGAAGCCACCTGTATTATGGGATCGGACCTGCTATCTGTACCAGCAGTTCAGCCCACTGGAGCGAGATCTGGAGCACATGAGCCCTACTTTCTACTCTCTTACTGTAAGAACACACACACACACACACACACACACACACACACACACACAGTGTGTGCAGAACGATAGGAACACTCCTGGAAGGTGATTGTATTAATAATTACGATATAGATGTAGATTTAGATTGGCTAACCTTAACCTCAGTAACCAAAATGATATTTTTTTTTTAAATAAAAGGTGCACAAAATGTCTCAACAAGGTCTAAGATGTTAGATATTATCATACATGTGGCGAATTATGGTCTCCAAATATTTGGACATTGACAAAGTTATTGTTATTTAAGCTGTTTACCACAGTTTGTTAGAATTGAAATTAAATACTGTATATGAGCTCAAAGTGCAGAAGTTCAGGTTTAATTTTAGTGTGTTTACACCCAAATCGGTTGAGATCTAAAGAGATGAAAAGTAACTGGACACCTGGCTGTTCAGCTGTTTCATGGCTAGGTGTGTGTTATTCCCTCATTATTTCACTTACAAG
>CM074956.1:5155751-5166247 GCA_037577455.1 Pangasius macronema
CAAACTTGTGAATTTCATTACAGCAAAGCAAGTCGCAGTGCTCTTTCATTTTGAATTCCATGAATTCTTATATTGTGTGTGTGTGTGTGTGTGTGTGTGTGTGTGTGTGTGTGTGTCCGTAGGCTCTGCGTTGGCGCTGGGACTGAAGGCCTGGGTGGCAGAGGCATGTCTGGGTTTTGCCCCTCTGGCACCGCTGGCCCCCTCCGCCTCGTCCTTCCCTCTGCTGTGGAACTGGAAGCTGCACAAATGAGCGTCGAGCCGCAGCTCTCTGACCTTTAATCGACCCGATGACCTCTCACACACTGAGTGAAGAGCATCACGGGACAGGTAGCGGTGCCCTGTTTGCGGTTAGCTCCGGGCTGTGGAGCGTCAGCGTGAAAGACACGGAGCCCACGGTGACTGAGCGGAACACGGAGAGTGCGAGACGCAGCCAGCAGCAGGGTCAACACTGGTTCTGGGATATGTGACGATTGATTAAAAGCTCACTTCCTTCAGGTCACTTCTGTCTCCATCTTTGCTTTTTCTTGGCTGTTTTAATGCTAGAAGCGAGCAGGTGGTCACCGGAGTAGCTCACTCCTTTATCTTGAAGCTCTGTTGCAGTACTGTCCTCAACAGCCGCATACTAATGTACTGGTGTTATTTTGCACATGTTTAATTATAGTACAGTTGGTTTTGGCCTCCACCTTTTTCTTATTTAATTAAAAGCATTCTGTATTTATTGACTCTGCCGCAACACTACCACCACGTGTACTCCTTCTTACAAGGAAGCTTTTGTTAAGGATGTGCAGGCGGTAATTTATTTATTGGTGAAGTAGCTGCTCCTGTTTTAACTTGGTGGAAGAAATAAACGTGCGTTTATTTTAAAGACCAACAGAAAGGCACTACAGCTTTCTACATCACTCTTTGTATTTAGTGCAATTATTTCTTTATTTTTTTTTGCTTGTTCATTTTGCTCATTAATGAGGATCATGTAAGAAATCGTAAACTTGACATTTAATTTTACAGCACCAGTAAGTACACCTGTTTTACTGTAAACTTTATTATACTTGGAGTATGCGAGACTCGACATGGATTCGCTTGTGGGAGGAGTTGGGGAGAATGACATCATTTCCTGAAGGGTTTCCGCACCCCGTTTTGCATGTTGCACATGTGTCCTTTGCACTGCAGTCCTCGTTTAAGTGTGCTGTCCACACTGCTTGTTCTGAATTTGTCCCTGACTACCTCTGCTACCGCGTGGAGCCCTGAAGCGTAACACTTTCCTGCTCTCTACTCCAGCCATGTCCTCAACCTGACTGCTTATTAAATGTAAAACGGACCTGTTCTGCGTGAAGGTCGCAAACGTTTGCATTTTGCCAGTCCTTTTTTTTCTTCTTCCATCTTTCTTTCTTGTGTCTTTATCCTCATTAATGTTTCTTTCTTTTATTTATTTAAGAGCATAGCCCAGGTCGGCTGTGTGTCTCTCCTCTTGTACATATCTTGAATGTATGATAGGACTATTAAAGCTAATTTATTGGAGGGTGTAAATATTGCCCAAATAGCTCGTAGCGTATCGGTGTATATTGTTTATACTTTTGTAATTTAGAATTTAAAGTATTCAGTGATGTTTGATATTTGGAGACACTATATCTATCTATCTATCTAACTATCTATCTATCTATCTATATAATGTATGTGTACTTTTTCTTTCTTTGAGCGTCTGTAAACGCTTCTGATGAATCACGTGTAGCTCAGCTTCATTAGTATTTACTTTCATTTCATCAGTGATCAAGTTGATTATTTCAGTGGATCAGTTCAAGTGATGCCTGTGTAATGGATTTCATCGTTTAGCACTTCTTTCTTTCTTTGTGTTAAGTGTGTGACTGACTGGCTGTTGTGGAGGAAATAGCAGTTGTTGTAAATTAAATAAAATAAATAAAGTGTTCTAAATCTTGAAAAAAGGACTTTTCCTCCCTTCCACCAATGATTTTTAGTCACGGTCTGATAGTTAAATAAATAAAGCACTTTTTGCTGAAAAGCTGCACATACAGGAACCCCGAGTTGTTGTTTTTTCACCCTGATTGATTGCATCCCTCTGCCAGTTTTAGCTGATCCATAAATATATATATATATATATATAGCACTATTAATCTATTACACATTTCTCTGTTATTTAATCCCAACTTTTGTTCCCCTTTAATGTTTCTTTACACATATTTACACTGAAATATTCTCTCTAGCTGAAAGGCCACTTGGGAAACAAACTTTGTCCCTTTTTTTAAATTTTTTTATTTGAAACAGCGATATAAAACATCTTATTACAGACGTATTTACAGTTACACCAAGTTCGCTCACTTCTGTGGAAGATGTTCTGCAAAGTCGAGGGGTATATTTTCGTCCTCCTGAAGCGCTGCATCGATCTGCGCTCTCAAACCCGAGTCCAGGAAAGCCTCTCCGATGGTGAAGTGTTCCTGAAATGCAGAGACCGAGTGAACAACCTGCATTTATTTAAAAAAATAAATAAAATAAAAAAACAATGACTATGTTTGGAGCAAGCGCTCACCTTCTTCCTGGGTGGTCCTGCAACTGGTGGGTTAAAGGTCATGTCCTTCACGCTGTGGTCTTCAAACAGCTGCACAGGTGCTCTGTCCAATGAAAGAATGAAACAGACAGTAAATATGCCTACTTCCTACATCCTATAAATGGGAAAACAGATGGAGGTGGTAACAGGGCCTAATCCGAA
The DNA here is from genome assembly GCA_037577455.1 of Pangasius macronema. Lineage (NCBI taxonomy): Eukaryota > Metazoa > Chordata > Actinopteri > Siluriformes > Pangasiidae > Pangasius > Pangasius macronema. The sequence continues at coordinate 5,158,471 of CM074956.1, forward strand.
CGGTACGGTACGGTACAGTGCAGCACAAACACACACTCTCCTCCCATTCAAACACTTCACCAAGTGAAAAAGACATTAGTCAGACTCTCAGTGTGTTTCGAGTGCAATGAGAGAACACCACAGCTCACAGCTGAAACACAAGCCAAACATTCTCAGGTTCTTTAGCTATGTAAAGTCGCCCTCGCAGGGATCAGCTCGCAGGAAACGGAGCTTCCAGGCAATGACACGAGGCAGCACGCTGGAGCTCGGACATGCCTGCTGGACTGGCAAATGTGTACTTATCCATCCCTGAACTGTAAGTCACCTTTAGCACACTGCGGCTCTCACAAGCCCTGGGAAAAGTGTGTGTGTGTGTGTGTGTGTGTGTGTGTGTGTGAGATTTACCTTCTGCTCAATTCTAAGCTCAGTGCACCGGCACCTTCACTCGGAGCTCCAGCCAGCAGATGAGTGGCGTATTTCCTCACCGTGGGGTGGTAGTGTCTCTGCAACACACACGCACGCACACACACACACACACACACACACAATCAAAATCATCGTCCAATGCTAGAAGTAATGTCATTTTAAATAACCATCCAAATGTTACAGTGCATACACTCCCAGGCTAAATAAATAAATAATGGGCCAATGCCAAAATGGCAAAATATTAATATTTACATCAAACATTTTAATCATTATGATTTTTAATTTGCGTACAAGAAGACTCTCTTTTTCTTCCCTGTTTTCCCCAAAAAGTAAAGCAAAAGGTGAATGTGCAGATGGAGGCACAGGAGCTCTCAGGAGTGCATGTGTTTAATTCTAGCTCATTTCTGAACACTGATTTGTTGCTAAAAGCATTAAAAGCTTCACATTTGCCATTTTAGGCTGGGCTCAGGAGTGCAGCCCCTTCTAACAGTATTTCTTTATAATATACTAAAATGGTTAGAAACGGAACCATGTCTGAACCTTCATATCGTGTTACCCTTATGTTTAAGTTTCAATGGCCAAAAGTTTGTGCACACCAGACTGTCACGCCCATATGTGCTCGTTGAACGTCTCATTCCAGATTTAGTCTCCTCTCCTGTTATAATAAACTCCACTAGATGTTGGAGCGTGGCTGTGGGGATCGGTGTTCATTCAGCCACAAGAGCATTAGTGAGGTCAGGCGAGAAGGTTTGGTGTGCATTCGCTCTATTCCAGCAAAAGTTCTTTATCACACTACCCATTTCTCAATCTTTATATGGTGTGATCATAATATTCTGTTTCGACACCGAATGCCTGTCTGCTATGTAAAGTGTAAAATGTGTCATTTATTAAATAAAGTGTAAACAGAGCAGAATTTGATTGGTGTCTGCATGCTTGCTCAGGCTGTAGCTGAATGTACTGATTTACTAAATAATAGGAAAAAGAGCAGTTTTCTTTTTGAGCAACTTTTCTCTGTTACACAATAGCAAGACACTTTCTATCAAACACCTGCATCTGCTAAACATCCTTCAGCTTCATCCATTTGAGCTTGAGCACTTTTTACGGTGAAAGGAGAGAGAGCCAGACGTTGCCTGAGCGAATCATTAACTCACTGCTCGATACGATGAGAAATATCAAATGGAAAAGAACCAAAAGCCATTTTCCTATTACTCTCTCTCTCTCTCTCTCTCTCTCTCTCTCTCTCTCTCTCTCTCCCTCTCTCTCTCTCTCTCTCTCTCTCTCAATGTTCTTGGGGAAATGTTATATTTGCATAAAAGCAGATATAGAGAAGCATCACATGTATAGGCATGGTATTTCATTGTTTAGGAAACTAATGTGTTACTCAAAGAATGATCAGCCAAGCTAATTTTCTCTTTAACACATTATAAGCTAGCTACAGCAGCCTGCTAAACCCCTATATCTGTTTGGTAAAGTTTTGTTAAGCAAGTAACTAATGCCCGGGACATGGGTAATAGGGTTAAGCGCCATTTTTAAGTTGACCAGTGACGATCTCTCTCTCACACACACACACACACACACACACACACTCTCATACACACACACTCACTCTCACTCTCACACACACTCACTCTCACACACTCTCACTCTCACACACTCTCACTCTCACACACACTCACTCTCACTCTCACACTCTCTCTCACTCTCACACACACTCTCTCTCACACACTCTCACTCTCTCTATCTCACTCTCTATCTCACTCTCACTCTCTCACACTCTCACACTCACACACACTCACACTCTACAGGTCACAGTGTAATACATAGTCAGATGAAGGAAATTTTTTTTTTGTTCAGAAAGCTTAGATTCTGTCATCTGTCTGAATTAAATCAAAATGTAGAGGAACTGAACTGAACATCAGGGCGGGTCTACAGGGAGTGCTGAGGGGCTGGCTTCAGTAGTTACTGAGGTCTCGAGTGTCTGTGTGTGTATGTATATATATATACATACTGTTTATTGTAGTACAGCTACCTTGAGTGTGTGCAGCTCCCACAGGCAGGTGTTCTGCGGGTTGCAGTACTCCGGCTCATCCAGCTCAGGCAGATACACACCACTGCCCTGCATGTCGTTATCCAGCATGAGGTCACACTTGGGGAAAGTCTGCACAGCACAACACACACACACACACACACACACACACACACACACACACACACACACACACGCACACACACGCACACACAAAATCTAGGGATATTATACTTTATATTTTTTAATACCCATATAATCTAAGGATATTAAATAGATTTTTTAAATAATTCATCTTCTTTTTTTTTTTTTTTAAGTTATTTAATAAAGAAAAACATGTTAGCATTGATAAGGTGAAACTTTCTGGACTGACACTTTTATTTAATATTTTATGGAAGGAGTCTCCAGTGTCAGCACTCTGTTACAGTTTTCCGTCATGGTAAACTTCTCAGGATAGACGAGTTTTTTATGCGCTTTTCACTTAAGAGAAAGGGAGGAGAGAGAGAGGCTGGTTAGGGAATGCCCGTGTATAGCAGCTATAATGTAAATGAAAACAGGAATTGACTTGTGGGAATTGAATGTAATTATAAATGCATAAAAAGCACAATGGGTCATTCATTATTGAACGAAACGGTAGTGTGTACCACCGTCTGACGACACCATTTCGTCCTCCTCCCGTTATCAAGCCCCGTACGACGATATCCTTTTATATCAACTCTGGGGTGGTAACAGTAACTTCACGCTGGGTCACATGGTACCACTTCAGCGGTTATTATTTTACTGTAACAGAATGCTATGGATGATTGTGTTCCTTATATATTTATTACTTATATATATTTATATCACTTTATTAGGAACACCTGTACGACTGCACATTCATACACTTATCTAATCAGCCAATCATGTGGCAGCAGTGCAATGCACACCATCATGCAGATGCAGGTCAGGAGCTTCAGCTAATGTTCACATCGAACATCAGAATGGGGAAAAAGTGTGATCTCTGTGACTTTAACCGTGGCCTGGGTGTTGGTGCCAGATGGGCTGGTTTGAGTATCTCAGAAACTGCTGATCTCCTGGGATTTTCACACACAACAGTCTCTCGAGTTTACACAGAATGGTGTGGGGAAAAAACCCAAAAAAAAACACATCCTGTGAACGGAGAGTCTGCAGGCTGAAACACCATGTTGATGAGAGAGATCAGAGGAGAATAACCAGACTGGTTTGAGCTGCCAGGAAGTCTATAGTAACTCAAATAATCACTCTTTACAACCGTGGTGAGCAGAAAAGCATCTCAGAACGCACAAAACATCGAACCTTGAGGTGGATGGGCTACAACAGCAGGAGACCACATCAGGTTCCACTCCTGTCAGCCCAAGAGCAGGGATCTGAGCACTGGACAGCTGAAGACTGGGAAAAGGACCAGATGATTTTTTCTCTCTTTCGAATCTTCCACTGGGCCGCGATCAAAGTCTCTGAGATGGCACTTTGTCCTCATTCTGATGTTTGATGTGAACATTAACTGAAGCTCTTGACCTGCGTCTGCCACGTGTTAATTAGATAACTGCATGAATGTGCAGGTGTATAGGTGTTCCTAATAAATTGGATGGTGTGTGTGTGTAAAAAATAAACAAAAAAAAATATTCCACAGCATTAATGATCACACTTATAGACTTACGCAGCAGTATATATAGTAAACACAATGTAAGCAAAAGTAATAGACGGTTAATGGAGCACAGTAGCTATAGATATAATCCGACATATATCGCTACTATTTGTGACCTACAAGAGTGTACATGCTCACGGGACAATCGGCGGTCCTACGGGTGCGTCGAGTCGGGCATCACGTGCAGAGCGAGCGTGTCGAGTCTCTTGAGGAACGCCAGCGCTCTGTGCAGGCTGACCTGCTTCCTCCGCTTGCTCAGCATCACGTCCACACACTGCAGCACGATGCCCGTGTCCTCGTTTGATGCGCCTGCCAGAGACAAACCTCATTAGCTCTAAAACCGCTCTGCTTTTCACGCCGTCGTCAGTCAGACCTCTGAAGCACGCACACGTGAGACGTGAAGGCGAGGATTACCTGCGTGGAGTGCAAGCAGGGTTTTGTACAAGTGGGTGTAGAACTTCAGCGGGTCGATATTGAGCACGTCGCCTGTTGGAGTTAGAGGGAGGTCAGAATGAAAGCGGAAAGGATTATCCCGAGTGACGGTGATGGATAAGAACGTGAAACACCACTCACCTTGGCCTGACAGGATGTGGAAGGCTGTGAGGATGCAGTGGAGACTCTCTCGGTGTGACAGATCCTGCATATGCAGGAAGGCGAGCGANAATACACACCATTACATCCTTAGCACTGAGATATTATACTGTAACATCTGCATGTGTTTATTTTGAAATTCCAAGTAGTTTCATTTCAGTCTTCAGAGACTGATGTTAAAATTCACTTTTAGATTTATGGAGTTCAAAACAAAACATCTCATCTGTCATAAATCACACACACACTAGAGATTCGACACAGAAAGAGCACTGAAATAAATGCTGGAGTATTTCTTTAACCCTGCACTCGATTTTAGGGGGAAAAAAATGAAATAAATGAAAATTAAGGGGAAAAAAATCAGTCAACAGGGTTAATGTGATTAGCACATGTTATGATTAATTCATTTAAAAGCATTAACTGACTAATATAAAGACCAAATCATAACAAACGAGGAGTGGAGAAATCAGCTACCCCACCAGGAGAGGCTAAAAAGCAGTAGCTAACAATGTGATCGAATATGGTGAGCCAAATATACAGTGACGTCGTAATCATGTCTGTGCTTGCTCGTGTCTTTAAGAATCGACCAGCGATAGCAAAAGGTTCTTTCGCAGACTCGTGCGTGTGTTTGTGTCCTCATCAAAACAATCTGGGATTTCTTTCCTCTTATCAAACGTAAAATATATGAATCCAGTCTGACTAGCATCTTTATGTTCTGCAGACATGACCGTATAGTGACGTATTGTGTGCTGCTGTGTACGCTCAAGTTTCATTCGTTATACGGTGTATAACTTCACCTGGATATTACAGACTTAAAGCTGAAACGCTACTGAAATTAAAAAGAAAAAGACCCTGATGCTTGTACTGGAGATCTTTCCAGCGCACGTAGCACTGCATGACTGTAGGATCCTCTCAAGGGCTCTTCCTCATGTCCTCTCAGGGAGTTTTCCCTTTCCACCGTCGCCTCTGACTTGCTCATTAGGGGATTAAATCTAAATCTGTATCTACATCCAGATTTCTGTAAAGCTGCTTTGTGACAATGTTAAATGAGCTATATAAATAAAAAAGAAATTGAAAATTGAAGTGTGTTAGCAGGAGAGAGACGGGACAGCTTTATGCTGCACTGTTATTTAGTTCGGCTTCGGCGGCGTTTCCACGTACCATGTTCCTGATTACGAAACGGTATCTAACGATCATCGAAACAGGATCTGTCACCCATGCATAAGGAGTACTCTGCCTAGTAAAGGCCGGTGTGTGTAGCTCAGCAGGCGCTGGGAGTCAGCACCAGGTTTAAATATAGCGATTTTTTTTTTTTTTTTTTGGAGACCGCTAGCTTACAGAGCCTACTTCCGTGTCAGACAACTATGAATAAATAAAAAGAAATAAACATAGATAATTTAAAAAAAAACCACAACAACAAAAAACCTAATAACCCAGACACATCATTTTCTTGTCCCCGGGCTACTGATTTTTTTTCTTCCTGCAAGAATAATGCCCAGTGTATTACTCCAGGTGTAAATACTTACGCCGGACATGATCAAGTCATGAAGAACCGTGAGCAGATCATCAAAGAACTCCAAGTTTATGAGATGAGCAAACCTTAAAGGGAAAAAACGAGCCATGATTAGACGAGCACACTACAGAGGGTGTAAAGACGTGAGGGAGAGACCTCACAGCTTTGATGATGGAGGAGATGTGACACATGATTCATCAGCCGCTTACTTTGCTAAACCTTCTAAAACGGAGGGAAGCAAGACGGATTTCTGGGCTTTCTTCAGGATTCGGAAGTAGATCAGGAACACGATGTTCAGTGTCTCTGTGTGCTGGAGGAAGTGAAGAGAAAAAAAACAACATAAAGACACGTGTAACAATACATGAAAAAAGACATTCTAACATCTGTACTGCCTCTAAAACGACACTTGTGAGACCCTCTTTGTTAAAATTCTTACTTTCTACCCCACTATGTGAACATTATCTGAAGCTCTTGTCCTGCATCTGCAGGAGTTTATGCGCTGCAGCGCTGCCACATGACTGGATAATTACACAAATGAGCAGGTGTTCCTATTAAAGTGGATGGTGAGTGTATTTCTGTATAGACTTGATACAAGAACATTTGAATGCTAAAGCCTTTGAAACTCTCCTATGCTCCTATGATAAAGCTCATTTCAGTCAGCGTAGCTATGGGTTTTTTGTTTTTTTATTATAATTATGACGTTACCGCCAATAACAGTAATGCACAATTCCATAAGCATTACTCTAAGGAGTAGGCGATGTTACAAAAAGTATGATATCGGGACAGTTATAATATAAACGATATGAATCATGATATATAACTTAGCTAACAAACTGCCAGCAAAACAGCACTGCAGCATTTAGTTCTTCTATTTAGTTCCATTTATTATGTACGTCTTGAAAAGCAAATATAAAATGTAAAAAGAGCATTTACCAGCTTGAGCTTCTTGTCCTTGCTCTCAGACGCTTCAGTCTCTAGCAGCTCTTTTTGGAGTTTCTCCTCAGCTTTCTTCCACTGTGGAAGGACATGAGAGGTTCGGCTTCAGAAAGGAAAACACGCAGAGAGCAGCGTTAAGTGAATTTTATACAGTTAGGTGTGTGCTGACCTTCCTCTGCATCCTGGACAGCTTCTTCTTCTTCTCTTGGAAGTTCATGAACTTTTGTTTGGGGGCCAGGTCTTCTGTGTCCTTCTTCATATCCACCTCTTTTATCCTTAGGCACAGCAACGTGTTCAGGACCTACACACACACACACACACACACACACACACACAATTATAACTCCAGAGATGATGCACAGATGATATAAGACAGGTCTTGTGATGGAAGATGATATATATTGTATACACAGACTAATTAATATAATACATTAAAGCATAAAGATCTCAGGAGCCAGATTTCTCCGCTGCTATAGGGAGAAAATAACTTTTTCCTCCCACCTGTACACCACCAGGTCCCACCACCTCTGCAATGCTGTGAATTTATCCCACGTTTTTAACTCCAAGTGGCAAACAAAAGACATACCTCTTGTTTAACGTTGTAGTTCCTGCCTTTGACCATTCCTGAGATGACCCTCACTGTGGC
>CM074956.1:5192572-5208992 GCA_037577455.1 Pangasius macronema
TAAACGCTGACGTGGCCGTTAAAGGACGTGGACAAATGTTTGACATTTCTTAGGAATGTGTGACTTTGGGAGTAGACCTGTTGGATGGTTTTGGAGTCTTTGGGAGGGCTCTCTCTCAGTGGGACCTTCCCAAACAGCTTCCAGCCAGGAGCACTTGCAGGCTCTTTCTGCTTTCTGGAGAACAGGCCCCTGGCAAACACACAAGCAAGGAATATCTGTAACACACTGCATTTTTACTCACACACAACCGAAAAAAAAATTTGTGAACAATCAAACAAACAAAATGCAGTCTGGTGTATTCTCATCAAATTGCCAATTGGCAAAGGTCTCTATCAAAAACAAGCTCTGATGGAGAAGTGAGAGGCAGCACGTGGCCATGTAAATGAATCTCTAGGCAAAACACATAGTGCATGGCGTTTCCTGGTAATGTTCCACTTCGTGCAGGCTTTTTGCAGAAGTGCAAGTGCTAAAACAGAGCATAGATCTGTAACCCAGTTTTGCATGCAGCCATTATGAAGTACTGCTAACCCCAAAACTAACAGATATTGCTATACGCTTCCTACTCTCCAGCATGTTTACAGCCTTTTTTCATTCTTTTCTGTGATTTAATGACATGCTTAAGATGACAAATAATGATCCTAACTATGCTACTTTTCATATTTAAAAATAGGTCAGTGGCTCAAATGAGGAAATGTGTGAAATCTGATCCACTACAGAACCAGTGACTGAGGCCAATACTGAGATACAACTCGTACTCAGTATCAGACTGATGTATCCTTGGTATTCACCGTATAGTCCAGTGAGCTTTCCCCTCACTGTGATCTGCAAATTAACCGAATTGTTTGCACTCAGCGTCAAGGTCGATCTCAAGAGCTCTGGTTTATTTTTCAACACCTACATCCTGTATTTACACATTTGGCTATCCTCAACAGCTGATGGTTTCTGACATATGGTTTAGTGGTTTAGACACTCTGATACATATGAGATATAAAGTACATCACAGGTAGACAAATCATTAATTCATTACATAACTCCAGTGTGGTTGCCCCATGCCATGCCTTGGTTGACCAGAAACCTAACTGAGTAGGTTACAAAGTGGTAGCTAATGTAATGTAATAGCATACGGCAAGTAGGGAAACCAAAAAGTCTTGAAAAATCTGGTGCCTATTTTTGATCCTTTGCATAAAGCTGAAAATAAGCAAATGATCTCCTGGGATTTATCTGCACGACCACCTGTAAACTCTAGAGTACTACTGTACACTCTAATCATCACCGTTTAGAACTGTGGTGAGCAGAAAAGCATCACAAAATGGAAAACTCTCAAACCCTGAGGCAAGAAGACCGTATCAGGTTTCCACTCCTGTCAGAAACAGGAATCTGAGACTACAATGTGAACATTGGAAAAACGTCACCTGTCAAAAACATTAATTCAATCAGGGCTGAGAGACTTGCGTCTTCGCTCAAAGACCTTGAATTTGCTGACAGTGTCCTGATTCAGCAAGCTGACATGGGCTGCGTGAGGGAAAGCGTTTCAGCACGAAGTCCGAGCTGCTATCTGAAACTGACATTTCTTGTCTCAAGGAACATGAAGAACGGACAGAGGATCGACTGCTGGTAGATTTGGGATTTCTAACAGACTTGGCTTTGAGTTGCAGGGAAGAAACGATGAAATCCACATATGGTCAGAGCAATAAATACATTTAAATCAAATCTGGATGAATGGATGTTCCAACTAGCGGACAGGAAACTGACACACTTGCCATCTCATAAATGTGTTTCTTGCAGCTCTGATTAAAAATTGTTTGTGTATTAATTCTGCCCACCTCAAGAAATTAAACCTGGAGTTCAGCACTCATATCCAGGACGTGACTGACATCGAGGATGTGATTGATTCCTTTGCAAAGATATTGAGAAAACAGCAGCATATCTGCACTCAGATATGGAGGTAGGCGACATGCCAAATAACCTAGAGCTGAAAATCAGGTGACTTTGGCACAGTAGTGTGTAGTGAGAAATTTTATCCTGTGCACTCAAAGCAAAGTGTTACGTTTCGTCCATTTACTTATGTCACAGGCTTTTCACAGACGAACATGATCAGGGCAAAATATCACTCACCTGACAGACAGCAGACTTCCTGACTACAGAAGAATTTTCAGACAATACGCAGTCACACATCTCACTAGCTTTCACCTTGTGTGTTGAATAGCCTACTCAGTGTTCTGCACATTAATGCTGCTATATACGAGGCTGAAATCCTCTAGTGGGGTTGGGGGAAATGCTATACAAACAATACTAGTGATGTGGATTCCAGATAATGCAACTAAAGGATTTAGTTTTTGGTGGCATTTCACGAATAATCGATCTTTACTCATGTTGACATTTCAGAAGTGACCCTGGTGACTTGGTGAAGGTTGGAACTTACTCCTATAACGTCTGATTGTTGTAACCAGAAATAAGCACCCGCGTATGACTCTCATGTGTATGACTAAAAGCAATTCGCTGCTCGCTTCTTTAATGTTACGTGTCAGGTATTCTCAGTCCAAGTGCGGACCCGGAGTCAGTCCATATTTTAACTTGTTAGTCAGGTCATCTTCAGAGCCCTTCAGTCAGCCCGTTCCAGGTCTACACCCTTTATTATCTGCCTGTCAGGTGTGCTTGGAGCTGAAGTAGGATAAAACTATGAACTAGTTCAGACTGCTTTCAGACCCTCTGTTACGTGTGATAATGATTAACATATGTCCACATTTAAATGTGCGCTTTCACGTGGCCAAGCACAGCACTTCAGCTCTGATTACAGGAGCTGACAGGAACATGTTGGCCCTTCAGCAGTGTGTGTGTGTGTGTGTGTGTGTGTGTGTGTGTGTGTGTGTGTGGAACGTATATGAATAATGGCATGCTCTCCTGTCTTGAGTTACTGATTAGTTTTCCACCTACAATGCACACAGTCTCAGTTGTTCTCCTCTCAGCAGCCTAATGAAACGAAACGGCTTCGTTCGAACATTTTCAAAAACCTTTTATTAAAGCCCCAGCAGCGTGGGCCAGCCCATCCTACCTGCCGAAGATCTCGGAGATGGCGTGCTTCTTCTGTCTCAGGGCCGGCTCGGCCACGTCGGCCACGTTGTCTGGGGCGCTCTGGCGCCGGCTGATTTCGTACGTGTTCCTCGAGCTCAGGCTCACGTCCATGAACGCCGGGTCCAGACCGGCCTCGCTGTCCTCGGGGCTTGAGAGAGTCCTGGAGGAGCACGGCTCAGCTTCGGATAAGCAGTCATTAGAGGCCGTTTCCGATTCCCGAGTCCTTTCGATAGCCTCCGAGCTGGACGACGACGACCTATGACCTGACCTTGAAGCGCTGGGCTCATCATCATCATCATCATCATCATGATCATCTTGTGGGCTCACAGGACCCGCCCGAGGTCTCGGAGCACACAGGGTGGAACTGGTAGACGGTGCAGCTGAGGATGCAGCAGAAGCAGCTGCAGCATCAGCACCAGCATCTGACAGCAGTTCACCGTTAGCCACCACCTCACCCGATTCAGGGCAAGAGCACTTTTGGGACGGGTCACGGGCGTCGCACATGCAGCTCACGTGACCGTTCGGGAGCTTGGTCGCAGCGCGCTGATTGGCTGGACTAGTGTAACGCGGTAACGCACGGTCCTGGTTGCTCTCATCTCGGGTCGGGCGGCTGTCATTTCCGTCGCCGTGCCGGAAGTTGTCCTCCTGTGGGTCCGGTCCGTCCATTGCGCCTCGGTTACCCGTAACATGAGCTGCGGCTGACGCGACCATCAGCTCCCTCGGTGACTCGGCGAGTCGGTTAATGGCGGCATGACCGGGAGATTCAGTCCCAACGGCGGCTGAGAGACCTGTAACGAAATCAATCATACTCGTATTGGACAGTGCATTCCTCCCCGAATGAAGAGATCCGCTTAGCTAGAACACATACCCGGTGCCTGAGCGCTATCACTGCCCTCCCAGACGCCTCGGCTTTTACACGCCTTTATCCACAGCCCGAGCCAGCGGTGAAGCAGAGCTCTTCCGCGCTCACATCAGCCGACCACACGCCTAGCTTTATAACCAGAGTCTGTCTAATCCAGGCATCCCTGACACAAGCCCCTTTCACTCTCCCAGTCTTCACTCGGCTCCATAACAACAGTCTCGAGCTGGCTGCAGAGCTAGCACCGCTAGCACAGCTAGCACTTCCTCCTCGCACACCATGTCGGAAAATGTTCGTCTGAAAGCTGAAACGCGAAACGTGTGGTGTGTCTGAGGGTAAATGATTACCGTTTAGAACGACACCACTCAAATAACCAACACTTTCGAGCTTAAAAGCGGGAGTTTTGCTCGCTAGCTCTCTCTCTGCTCCGGCCCTGAATTGCAGCCATCTTGGAAGTGCCCATGACGTCATGAAGGAGAAAACAGGTCACGCGACGCCCCCTGCTGGTCAGTGTTTACAGTGGGGAAAATAAATATTTGCCCCCTTGCTGATTTTGTAGGTTTGCCCACTCACACAGAAATTAAGGGTCTAGTATTGTCATGGTAGGTTTATTTTTAACAGATAGAGACCGAATATCAACCAAAAAATCCAGAAAAAAACACATGATACAAATGTTATAAATTGAGTTGCATTTCAGTGAGTAAAATAAGTATTTGATCCCTTACCAACCAACAATAATTCTGGCTCCCACAGACTGGTTATGTGCTCATGTAATACACAGATTAGTCCTTTCAATTTAACAAAGTGCCCCTAACGACAGCTCGTTATGTGCATAAAAGACACCTGTCCACAGAACCTCTATCTTCCATTCAAACCTCACCACCACCATGGGCAAGACCAAAGAGCTGTCAAAGGACGTCAGGGACAAGATTGTAGACCTGCACAGGGCTGGAATGGGCTACAAGACCACCAGCAAGAAGCTTGGTGAGAAGGAGACAACTGTTGGAGCGATTATTCGGAAATGGAGGAAATACAAAATAACCACCAATCGCCCTCAGTCTGGAGCTCCATGCAAGATTTCGCCTCATGGGGTAAGGATGATTATGAGAAAAGTGAGGGATCAGCCCAGAACTACACGGGAGGAGCTTGTGAATGATTTCAAGGCAGTTGGGACCACAGTCACCAGACAAACCAGTGGTAACACAATACGCCACCATGGACTGAAATCCTGCAGCGCCCGCAAGGTCCCCCTCCTCAAAAAGGCACATGTACAGGCCCGTTTGAAGTTTGCCAATGAACATCTAAATGATTCCGAGAAGGATTGGGAGAAAGTGCCGTGGTCAGATGAGCCCAAAATTTAGCTCTTTGGCATGAACTCTACTCGCCATGTTTGGAGGAAGAGAAATGCTGACTATGACCCTAACACCATCCCTACAGTCAAGCACGGAGGTGGAAACATAATGCTTCGGGGCTGTTTCTCTGCTAAAGGTACAGGCCGACTTTGCCGCATTGAGGGGCCAATGGACGGGCCATTCATTGTAAAATCTTGGATGAGAACCTCCTTCCCTCAGCCAGAACACTGAAGATGGGTCGTGGATGGGTCTTCCAGCATGACAATGACCCAAAACATACCGCCAAGGCAACAAAGGAGTGTCTCAAGAAGAAGTACATTAAGGTCATGGAGCGGCCTAGCCAGTCTCCAGACCTTAATCCTATAGAAAATTTATGGAGGGAGCTAAAACTTCAAGTTGCCAAGTGATAGCCAAGAAACCTTAAGGCTTTAGAGAAGATCTGTAAAGAAGAGTGGACCAAAATCCCTCCTGAGATGTGTGCAAACCTGGTAACCAACTACAAGAAACGTAGCAACTCAATTTATAACAAGTATCGTGTTTTTTTCTGGATTTTTGGTTGATAACCTACAAAACCAGCAGGGGATCAAATATTTATTTTCCCCACTGTATATTACCGCAGCTCAGCGCTTCAGCACTCGTGCTGCTCTCGCGTCCTCCTTATTTTGCACAGTAGAGGTTTAGGAAGCTTCACCAATTTTTTTTGTTCTATATATATATATATCATTCGATTTTATATCAGTGTATTGCCACCAATCGTCCTAATCAGCGACTAGGCGTCTAAATAACTATGCTGCATTTAGAAAATGAAATCCCATCGACCATGTGACCAAATTCAGTACATTTCGTAACAAATCAGAAACCATCCATCCATCCATCCTCTGTACCGCTTATCCTACACAGGGCCGCAGGGAGCCTGCCTGAGGCACAGGGCGGGGAACACCCTGGACGGGGTGCAAACACATCACAGGGCACAATAACACACACACACACACACACATACACACACACTACGCACAATTTAGAGATACCAATCAGCCTCTAAATTATTCTTATTTTGCTTAAAGATCTTATTTTCTTCCATTTGGTACTGCCCTTCAGAAGCTACATAAGATATTTACATGTTTCCCAGAACACCAAATATTAACAATTTACACCACTCATCCTGTTCAAAAGTTTTCATCCCCCTGGCTCTTAATGTATCCTGTTGCCTTCTTAAGCATCACCCCCCCCCCTTTTTTTTTTAATTTTTTATTATTATTATTTTAAATTATCCCTGTAATTGCCAAAAAACACACAAAAAAGGCATCAGTGAATGTGTACACCTTTTGTAATAGTCCTGTACGAGTCCCTCAGTTGTCCTCAGTGTGAAAAGATGGATCTCAACATCACATTGCCACTGCTGTAAAGGGTTCAAATATGCAGATGATGCTGGAAAACAAAGGACCTGGAGGATTTTTCTGAAGAACAGGGGGTAGTTTAACTGCTCAGGACAAGCAGGGGACTCATGAACAACTATCATAAAACATAAAAACAGTCGTTGATCATCAGTATTAAGAATCAAGTAAACTTGATGTAAACTTTTCAGCTGGTTCATTTGTGTAAATTGAGTTATTATTGTGTCTTGTGGACTATATGTAAAAAAATCCGTTATGTGAAATAGCTTATTCAGGGCAGAACTAGATAAGAAACAAAATGCAGTTTTTTATGATGTCTTATTTTTTTTTAAATCATTAACATTTTGCAGATTCTACAAGGCGTATGTAAACTTAAGACCCCAACTGTAGAGTCATGTTGAGTCAAATCCGCAGGTCTCTAAGGATTTATTTAATGACCTTCATTTGATAAAGGTAAAGTATTCGAATGACCCTCAAGATGACTGCGAGTCAAACGTCTAGCCTTTATGAACGCTCACAGATGAGTGCGTTAGAAATTGAGCGGTCCGCAGTCAGAATGGAACGAATGGCAGCCTGGAGTGGAGTCGAGCGAGCCGGAGCGTCCGTCGTCAGGGTGTTGTTCTGGGATTTCCACGCTCGCAGTGTGGTTTGCCTTGAGTCGTTTGTGTATTCATTCATCACATTCGTATTGCTTTTTCAGGGAAACAGATGAGTAGTGATCATTTGAACGGGTATATTGTCTGGCGCAGTAGCATTATCCGATTCACTTACACACGCTGCTACAGCATGCTGCTGGAAGCGTGCATCAGAACTGGGTTCCTGCAGGACACAATAAAAACTTTCATACAGTCAGATACATTACAGCCAAACGTTTGGTTTGTGGACACCTGACCATCACACCTGTATGTACTGTTTGAGATTTTCAGCGCATTCCAGATTTAATTCCCTGTTGCTGTTATAATAAGCTCCACTCTTCTGGGAAGGCTTTCCACTAGATGTTGGAGCATTGCTGTGGGGATTTGTGTTCATTCAGCTACAAGAGCATTAGTGAGATCAGGCGCTGATGTTGGTGAGGAGGTCTGGGGTGCAGTTGGTGTTCCAGTTCATCCTAAAGGTGTTCAGTGGGGTTGAGGTCAGGGCTCTGTGCAGGACACTCAAGTTCTTCCACTCCAACCTTCACACACCATGTCTTCAAGGAGCTCGCTTTGTGCACAGAGGCATTGTCATGAACAGGAACAGGTTTGGGCCTCTTAGTTCCAGTGAAGGGAAATTATAAAGCTACAGCATAGGAAGACATTCCATACAATTGTGTGCTTCCAACTTTGTGGTAACAGTCTGGGGAAGAACCTCATATGGGTGTGATGTGTATATGAAGCTTGCGAAAAAAAAAGGGCTTTATTAATAACACTGTGTGACATTTACCACATTCGTTCATTGCAAGTAAAATCTAGATGACAGCTGCCCTCTTTTTAAGAAGTCCATCATTCATTAATCTTCAGTAAGCACTTGGATCCAGAGCCAACCCCAGGAACGCTGCCACAAGGTGGAGACACGCATGGCATGTTTTTGAGCAGTGTGAGGACAGCCACGTGGACACCGGCACCGACGCTACCCACTGCGCCACCGTGCCACTCCGAGCATACGACACTATTTTGTTAAATGTATAGTTCAGTCTTGTGTGTTGTGTACCTTAAACAAATACTCCCAAACACACACCTTTTTTTGTTTTCCATTTATTGTCCCTGCCATGTAACACTGAAGAAGCATAAAGCAAAGCATCCCAAACATGACATCACAAAGACCATGCACAACAAACAAGCTGCATCCGAGACGTTACGTGACGACGGCGTAAGAGTCACTTGAGTCACGTCGTTCTTAATGTCAGCTAATGTCAGAAACTCAGCTACTGTTAAGACGGACTATCCACCATGTTTAGGAGGAAGGGATTCGGTGAAAACTATCTCTGCATTCCCAATACTGGTTTCAACACACCCCTGTTAGCAACAACAAGGTCTTGCTTGCTAGCTGGTCTGCTAGCTAGTAAATTGCTTTCCTTATTCATCCATTCATCCATTCTTTGGCGTATCTGTAAAATTAAACCGATGATTGGTTGACATGTGGAAATTTGAGCGTACGCATTTTAAATTCTTAAAAAAAATAATAAAAACGCTTGATTTGTAGTCAATTAATCAAAATCAATATCATCAATAAGTAGCCTGTAGCATGAAGAGTAAGTAGAGTAGCACAATATGATGTTATTATACTTACGTTTAATTTCCTATCAACACTAAAACACACCAGACTCAATGTTATTCATTGTGGTCAGGTGATTCATTTCTGTCAGCAATTTGTTGATATGAAATAAGGATGCGTTTGTTTGTTCAGGACGGAAACGTGCTCTAATTAAAGCTTTAATTAAAGCCGACCTATTCTAAATCGAACAAGATCCTAGCTATAAATTGTGTTCACCTAACAATCCGAAGGTGAGGTTGGAATTGTGGTTCCGTTTCATTAAAGCAGATTATATATATCGCCGACTGCTTTCGTTTTACTGGCCCACTATAGCACGTGCTCACGTGCGCCAGTTAAGGTGTGCTTAATGCAATTACATGTACAGCACTGTGCAAAAGTCTTAGGCGCTCTATATTATTTAGTACAAACATTGTTATCGATCTTTTATCATATAACCTCTACATCATCGAGTCAGTACGAAACCACGTCAGTAAAGAAAGCAGCAGATGACATAAGAGACTCTTTTCAGATAAAAACAGAATGAAGGCTGCTGGGTTTCGCTGCAGAAGTAAGAAGCGAGTCGACAGTCGAAGTCTCCAGAAGAACTGCGGCTGCTTCTGCAAGATGCTCAGTAACACTTACAGCTCATTAACTTATAGTACCTGAGATACTTTTTTTTTTTTTTTTAAAGCACAGGATCGTCACACCAGATATTGACTTTGTTTCATTTATTACTTTTCGCTGCTCTTTATAGTGTTTTTAAAAGAAATCTTTCTGAAGGCATCTTTGCTCCACATCATTTCATAAGACTTTTGCACAGTACTGTAGTATTCGATTAAACTGTATATTAGATTAACCTGAGGCACGTTGTGCAAATGACACGTGAATAAGAGCCCAGTGGGTGGGAGTTAGCGTCCATGCAGCTGAAGCTGATTCAGCGCTTAAATAACAATAACAACACGTACACCAGCACTATATTATATACGCTCATATACGATTTACTTGATGCTACGTGGGGCGAGTGTGTTCTGAGGAAATTCTGCTGTTGGTAAAAAAAAGTGAAGAAAATGTTGAACCAGCAGCCAAGAAGAAATGCTGAAGGTGCGTTAAAACAATACTGAAATGCAGAACAAGCTCCATTTCCTCCGTCCCCAGGTACGAGTTTAAATTCTCTGTTTTTTTTTTTAATTTTGAGATTGTCCTTGACAAACATCCATCCTGTCTATGTGGAGGACATGTAACAGAGAACAGCACCACTGCAATGGAATGAAGCTGACACCAAGAACGTTTGACTTAAAGCCATAACAGTAATCAGTGATGTTTCTTGCTTTAGCCGTGGTGTTTAAAGCTACAGCGTGTAGGATTTTTGGAGGAAATAATAATATACTCCGCTGACTAAGGGGACAATAAAATTGTGTATAATACGATGTTCCTGAGCTGTGAGTCACCCTGATAATCCTGTAATCGTATGTCGGATTGGAATCGGCTGCAAATTCGTACACATACGTCACACGCTAGCTAAGATACATAAAAGGTCATCAAGCTCAACTTTAGGTACGAAAAGAAGTCTGGCTATAGGGTCACAGACTAGAGCTGGCAGCCAATCACGAGAGAGAGAGAGAGAGAGAGAGAGAGAGAGAGAGAGAGAGAGAGAGAGACTAAGCTGTGTAGTTTGCATCATTAGCCAGTAGTTATTCTAGAGTACTATCAACTTACAGGAGGCGTTTCTGGGTTTCTCCGTACTTCTGTATTTCGAACTCGGTTATATCAATCGAGAGTGATTTAAGGGCTCGGCTCACCATCTCTTGATCATCTGGTGTTGATTTTAGCTAGCATGCTTACTCTGTATGTTTCCTGCCAACTACTTTTTTTCAGTTATGATCAATAATTGGCCACTTTTTACAGGTTTGTTCTCTACACTATACTTTAGCTAGCTAGCTAGCGTTTGATCACTCCACTCCAGATTGACCCTGTGCTCATGCACTTCTGTAAACTTCAGAAGACGACGATAAGAGCACATTACCGATATCCTCAGAGTCACAACTACTTGAGCGTCATAGGTGCTATTTAGCCGCACAACTCATCTGAATGCGTACGACCTGGCACTCGCAGCCATGAGATGAATCCGACCCGAAAAAATTCCAAAATCTTACATCCTGTAGCTTTAACTGGATTACCTCCGAACCAGAAGTACCTCTGAAACTGGCATAGATTTGATACGATACATCATCCAAGCATAGAATCTTTATAATACAATTATCAATAAATCAACATGCTGGTACAAAAGAAATATATATATACAGTTGTCTTACAGTTGTGTAAAATAAATAAGCCACGTTCGTGATGCATGAGGCTTCTTGAAAACCGGATTTACAGTGTTAGCGACTGACTGCATGAGGTCTCCTGCTGCGGAAAGGACAGTTACCAGTGCACACGTTGAGGAGACGGCTAACTGTTTAACGTGATAAATATCAAGTGCGAAGGAAGGAAAGTAGAAAAGGTGGAACGAAACATTTCTATACAGTGTATTAATGAGAATGGGCATGCAGTGTGCAAAACAGTCCTTTCGGGAAGAGTCAGGGTCTTAATCCATCGTCCCGTCCGGTTTGATTATCTGATAGGTGATCAAATATTCAGGATAAGCCTGAGGAGGAACAATAGCATGAGAATTAAAACAAACAAACAAACAATCTTGCAGTTAGACATATATGTAGCTATATAGGACAAAAAGCAGGGCTGGGATGTAAGTGCCAAGGCTAGTAGAAGCTGCTTTTTTTTTTTTTAAAGTGCCACAGCACAGATATTCCTGTGAGACAGCAATGTGCAGCATTTAAGGTTTAATAGAAATGACCGGAAGGTTCATTCACGCCCCAGGGTGACCAGAGAGCCAATGTATGCGTTACTGCTCTTTAAGAAACCCTCAGCTTATGTAGTATTACAACTGTGATATACTGTATACGCAGTACTTACGTACAGTGCCTTCCAGAATTATTGGCACCCCTCATCATAATGAGCACAAAAACAAAGTTACCATTATTTTTAACGTGTTTTCTCCCAACACAAACGTTTTAGCTTCGGCATTTTCTTGCCTTTTTTTTTTCTTCCCCTCATAGTGAGAGATGACAGAGATTTTATACTGTAGGGAAATTGGACAAGGACATGACTGAATGCAACAAAAAGATAAATAGTTTCTCCTATCGTTTGGACATTTTGAATTATAGTATGTAATGTAATGTTTAAACATTTTATTGTATAAAGGATGCCAGTAAGAATGGAGGGCACTGAATATTTGACTTCATGCTATCTGCTGATTATTTCGGTTTGTTTACAGCTCTAGCAGTGTGAGGAGAGAAGGAAGAGTACAGTACCTGCTCTCCTCTGTAGATGACGTACTCGGCGAGGGCCAGGCCGTTGACGCTGGGTCTGCCTGACACCGAGTGGTGGCCTGGTGGAGAGTGAGCCATCTTCATGGCACTGAACTGAAGGAAGGACTTCCCGAGAGTTACACGGCAGAACAGCAGCTGCCTGGAGCCAGAGAGACAAAGCACTCTTAATGCAAACGTCTACGACTACTGTATGAATGCTCCCCTTTAACATGACTGAGATGCAACCTTTCGTCCTTAAAAACATGAGCATATCAGCAGACTGAGCCGAGGTCTCACCTCTGACACATGTAGCACGACCTGTCCTTGTGAACAGGACACCCAGTGCCTCCTCCTATACCATACACATACTGGTTACTTTTGGAGGAGTTCTCGGCAAAGTAGATCCCGGCCCCGAACATGCCTCCGATGTAGGCGTGTCTCTCGTCGAAGCCTTTGTGGATGATGGCGTTTACGAACGGAGAACCTACCGGATCGAGAAGCAAACATTTAGACATAAGCGTTATTATAAGTCAGAGCAAATGAGTTATTTTAACTTTGGAAAGTTTCCTGGGAACCGTGAAAGGACAAAGGTTAGCAAGTGAGCCACAGTTTCAGTACTCTGCTCACGCAGCATTGTATACTGTACATGAGCTAACAGATAATCGTGATTGGCTAGCATCCATCTAATCGACAGGAAATTGACAAAAGCCATCAGGGTCAATTATGCTCTCTTGGAGAAAACCTGACCACTGATGGATGTAGCATGGTCTGGATTGGATCTTGATGAAGTCCAATTGAATTTAGACATGATCTTCAGCTCAAGTGTTAAAATGATTTGCGACGTCCCCGATGCAGTCCAGACATCTTTTAGCGAGCGTTCCGAGATGCAGCATTTGAGTGTGAAAGCGAATCAAGCCAAATTTCAAACTAACCATAACGATTAATCTCACTCTGGACACAGGAAATGGACTAATGACTAACTTATTTACACACTTACCTGCATTTAGTAGAACACTTAAGCAATAAATGGAGTTTAAACTGCGAATAATGATAAAAATACTGGGTTTTTAAAAATAAATAACTAATCAGACGCCCTGAATCAACGGGACATTGGTTGCTGGACACAGTGGCTGGAAGCCTCACCGTGGAACAGCATGCGCTCGTTGGAGTGATTGTGGTTCTCCTCGGACACCTCCCTCCTGCGATGTGTGTATCTCTCCCACAGCTTCTTATTGCACACCTTCTGGATCTGTATACAGGACAGCCAAAATGGACAATCTCAAGCCTGGCTCAAACCTCGTACAGGAGTAGATTTTAGCTTTGAGGGAAAAGGAAAAAGGCTAAGGATCCAGTTTTACCTTTACAATGTTGTATCTGTTGAAAACTCCTCCAGCGTGACCACCATCTCTGTGCTCTCGAATTGTGCTTTGCATCTATTTAAAGTGAAGTGAAGTGAAGTGACTTTGTGGCCAAGTATGGTGACCCATACTCGGAATTTGTGCTATGCATTTAACCCATCCGAGTGCACACACACACTAGTGAACACACACACACCCGGAGCAGTGGGCAGCCATTTTAGCTGCGGCGCCCGGGGAGCAGTTGGGGGATCGGTGNCGACTGCCCCCACACATAGAATATGTGATACGAAGTGGATATTTATTAAAAATTACTTACACGCTAGATTCAGATGGGACTAAAATCCCAGAGATACTCCAGTAATAATTACTTTACCCCTCCTCCTCACGTAAAACTAATCTAATCCGAATAGGGCTATAGCGTAACTCATGAAACGTGCCTCTTACACAAAACTAATCATGCAGCATTTAAGAGTTTAAAAGTTACCTCCTCTTCAACCGACTGAAATTCCTTATCGTCCGAGGCCAGATCGATCAGTATAGTTCCGCTGTTGGCTGTGTTCAGAGTTAAATAGGGATTCAAACCTAAACAGGAGCACAGAGAAAAGGGTTCGTTTAAAACCGCCTGTCAGTATGATCCAGATGAACACAATGGCTGCTCTACTGCAGAGTTGTACACAATCACTTAACAGCTTCATATTCACCAGAGTTATCGTTGGTGTGTCTGTATAACAAACTCATGCCTGGTTAGAGATATGAGCATAAAACTGTACAATCTGCAGTTAAACCATCATCGCCATTATCCATAATAACACTATTACAACTCATAATACGGCACTCTTGAACTCTCTACTGTTCACTGATTAACCAAAGCTAAACCACAGGTTTATTTACAGTCAGGTCCGGAAGT
Organism: Pangasius macronema; assembly: GCA_037577455.1. Classification (NCBI taxonomy): domain Eukaryota; kingdom Metazoa; phylum Chordata; class Actinopteri; order Siluriformes; family Pangasiidae; genus Pangasius; species Pangasius macronema. The sequence continues at coordinate 5,207,112 of CM074956.1, forward strand.
GTTTGGACAATGACAGAGTTTTTGTGATTCTGCCTTTATACACCACCATAATGGATTTGTAATAAATAAAACAACCGAGATCAGCTTAATTTTAAGAGGCTCCACAAAAATATGACATTTACCATTTAGGAATTACGGCCATTTTCAGCAAAGTGCCTCCATTTTCAAAGTACCTCCATTTTTATTTGGACAATTGACTGACAAGAAGTTCATTGACCAGGTGCGGTCCATTCCCTCATTACTTCAAGACAAATGAAGCAGATAAAAGGTCTGGAAGCAGATAAAAGGGTTCGTTCCATCCATCCATCCATCCATCCATCCATCCATCCATCCATCCATCCCATGTTCTCTAAGTTTCTTTGGATGCCAGTTCCTCCTCTTTTACCTTTTTTTTTTGCTTCTAACTGTAGTCATGAAATTGTTATGGCCACTGATTTCCAGAAAAATATCACAATTACAATGAGAATAGTTTTATTTCTAATATCACACTTACAGCGTGATGATGTAATGGTGGAGAAAAGCTGAACTTAAAGCTTCTCCTTCAACAGGAAATGTGCACTGAAACAGAATTACACCATACCCAGCAAATACAAATCCCTCATTCTGACATCTCAGTGCTGTTTTTTTTTTCCAATCTCTTCATTCACCCAGTATTGTATTCACCTTTTTCCTCATATTATACTTATAATATTAAAATCTACTGTAGATATACTATATGGTCTTTTTTTTATTGGCTATCTAAGAGTACAGTAAGCATCAGACAGTTTGTGGGCGCAGTGTCCGCGTCTGAGACTCTTGATAAAGCTCACGGTGTAGAATTCCTCAGGAGGACAAGCAGCACTTACTCTGAGGTCCGGTAATGAACCTCTCCACTCCTTTGATGATCTTGTGTCTGTGGCCGTAAGCGTTGATGCCGATCTCCTTCAGCTCTTTGTGCCCCATTTCCACCAGCACGTCCAGAGTTATCTTTAAACAGAGCACCGAGTTAACCACCACAGAGGAGAGGAGAAATCACACAACGCAGAGTTTACAACATTTACTGTTACATTTACGGCATTTGGCAGACGCTTTTATCCAGAGCGACACCATCTAAGAACACCATCAGTCCAAAAACTCTGTTGGGGAGGTAATATAGTAACAAGCGTTCAGACAATCCAATTTATTTTTTTAATATAAAGTATTTTAGGAAGCGGTAAGTCTTTAGACATTGTTTGAAGTCCGCCAGTGCCTCAGCTGTTCAGGCAGCTAGGGGAAGTTCATGGTGGGACCATTTACAACAAATACAAATTTCTCTACACAAAAAACTGTTTTTTAGCTGACATAAAAATATTAAGCTTCTCATCAAAACGTGATTTCATTGCTTACACTAAACTCAAACACGTTTCTAATTACTAGATTGAATTGTGTAGATTGTGTGTGATCAAGTTACGTAGTATTAGGGCTGCACGATATATCGAAATTATCGGAATATCGCAAATGTAAATATGGCGATATGCGTATTGCAAGGGCTCACGATAACGGAATGATTGTAATACTTCAAAAAGTTACGAAAAATTCTAAGTTTTAGTGGCTTTCAAAGACGTTTTTTGTTCTTTAAGCCCTTCTCTCGCAGATGCCGTCTTATGGTTATTGGGCTGCAGTCANAGCATCAGTAAGGGCCTTAATTTGGGTCGAGGATCGGCCTGTGTCTTCACGGACAGCGCGTCGGATCCTCCGGCTCAATGCAGGTGAAATTCTTTTGGGTCTACCACTTGATTTTTTTGGCCCATAACTCTCAGGATCTTTTAAGAAATTTATGTAATTCTGATCATGACAGTGTGACTGTCTGAAGGACAATGACATTAAAGCCATATTTTTGCACAGATTTTAACTTTTAAAGGC